>JANAVB010033012.1:8018744-8043744 GCA_029216955.1 Iris pallida | reverse complement strand
ATGTGCTCGATCGCAGGAAAGCGCCGGCGAGGGGCTGAAACGGTGGAGGAGGGCGACTGACCGCCGGGACAGCGGTGGGCGCGGGACCCTAGGGTCTCCCTGTCCAAGGAAGGGGCGTACTGCCCGAAGGGCGTGCAGACCGAGGATCTCGCCCCCCCTCCCCCGCGTGCAGGAGCACCGGCGGAGACAGGGGGGAGCTGGGCGGAAGCGGGGGCCGTCCCGGAGGGTGGACGGGGGAAGCCGCTGGAGGAAGCGGAGCGAGCGACCTCCGGCGATCGGGACGGCGGCTAACAGACGGGAGGAGGAGGGCCCTCCGGCCGGAGGCGGAGGGAGCGACGAAGGGGGGTATAGAGGCCGGGGGCCACCGACGACGAAGCCGGCGACAGCTCCGGCGCCAGGGGGGGAACCGAAGAGGGGGGCCAGCCCTGGTCCTCGAGGAACGGCCAGGGGGCCGATGGAGGAGGCCGCGGAGTTGGGCCACCGCGAGAGGGGGCGGAGGTCCCCAGCCGAGGAGGACGCCACCAAGAGCGGGAGGGCTATGCCGGCTCTAGCGGCCGGCGCTGACGGGGCCGCCGCTGGGGGCGTCGAGCTCCGGGGGGAGAGTGGCTGATGGAGGGGCCACGGCCAGAGGAGGGGGAGGCGACGGCGGGAAAGTGAAGCGGACGCCGGCCGTCGCCGAGGAGGGAGGGGCCGCGGCCACCCGAGCCCAGGAGAGGGGGAGGGCCGGGTCACCGGAGGGGGGCGATGCTGGACCAGACCGGGAGGGAAGAGGCGGAGGGGGAGGGCCAGACAGCGGGGAGACCACCGCGAGGACGGCGGCGGATGGAGGAGGAGCGTGGGGAGGCAGGCTCTGCGGAGGGGGACCCGAGGGGGGAGGACCCTGCCTCTGACCGGTGACCGCAGCAGAAGCGGAGCCGCGGCGCCGCCAGCGGCAGGGGCGCCGTGGGCGTCGGGGCCGACGCCACGGAGGGACAGGACGACGACATCGAGGGCAGCAAAGATGCTGCCAGGGCGCTGACGGGTGGGGGAGCAAGCCGTCGGGCACCGGCGGGAAATGCCAAGGGGCGGCCCACCACGGCGTCAGCCACCAGGGGGCCGGCCGCCAAGGGGATCCCCACCCATCGAGCGCACCCCAGAGAGCTCCCCAGGGGGCTGAGCTGCGCATCCTTATATATATATATATATATATATATATATATATATATATATATATATATATATATATGTATATATATAGCCTGTGTGTAATGTGATGTAATGTAGATATTGCATATTGTCTATATGAATAGTGTGTATATAGATATATGGTAATTAATGTGTGTATGCCTATATCATTGTGTTGGCATATAGCCTATGGCATATGGAGTGTGTACACATGAGTGTTGGGTTATGTTAGGCTAGTGTTACTTGTATTGATGTGTGCTTGCTAGGATAGTCTTGGTTAGGCCTAGTAAGGCTTGTTGGGTTAGGTTTGACCTAATTGACCTAGTTTGACTAGAGTTGTTGACCAGAGTTGACCAAAGGTTGACTTTAGCCTAGATTGACCCAAACATCATGTAGAATACATCGTAGCAGTTTATTTTACCAATTTAGATATGTTGTGACTTGTACTATTCTGAATAAGAGCCAGACACTGTTTCACTTAACAAAATGCCTAAAATTGGCTTTTGAAAGAAAACGAGAAAAAGTACAAAAGTACAAATTGTTTCTGGAAAGTATTCCAATGGAAGTCTGATCTGAGAGCGATCACTTTGTTCCTTGGACCACACGATGATGATGAAGAAAACTACTTAAGGAAGATGAACAATCGGAAGAACTAAGTCACCAGAAAGGTATCGAACAACGGCACTGATGGCACAGTCGAATGCTTTCCTGCTTTGCTTCATCATGTTCTTGAGAAAAAGTTGAAGAAATGCTTCTGGGAATATCACTCTGAAAGTGTGAGTTTTCTCATAATCTCCTCTTATGTATCTCTCATGATCCTTCTTGTATTAAAAATAAGTCTATTTATAGACTAGACCCTCTGTGCATAAAAAGCAACAAAATTGGATCTCTACGCAAGTAACTGTCACCCACAATGAAAATCAACCTCTATGCGTGATGACACGTGTCCCATGTAGAGTGTTGATCTCTACGCATGGTGACACGTGTCCCACAACGTCGACAAAATAGGAAGAGCACGTACACACATCCTTCGATAAGTGTGGCATGAAAGCCACGTAAGAAGACCACGTTCTTATTTATCCAGAAAAGATTGGGCGTAAAAATGACCCAAAATAAACTTCCTGTGTAAAGTAGCAGACAGGGCGTAAAATAACCCAAAATAGACTTCTTGCGTAAAGTGGCTGAAAAATAGCCTTGAGCGTATAATTAGCTCAAATAAACTCTACGCGCACAAAAGCCTTGAGCGTAAAAGCTCGAATAGCTTTCGTACGTTAAAGAAGCAGTCTCTTGAGAGTAAAGTAGCTCATCTGCACACTAAATGACGAGTGTTGGGTTTGGTGTAAAAATCTTCTCGTCTTCTGTGCACAGTTCTTGTCAGAAAATCATTCTATCAGATCAAAATCACGTACATTAAATGCAGTCTGACAGCCTGTCGCCCTCGCGTAAAATTTGAGTATAGCTATCGCGTAAAAGAGCTTACGTAGAATTTACTCTGTTTGCTCTCTGTGTAAAATGTGAATCTGACTCAATTTAACTTGCGTAAAGCTCTCAACTTCTTTGACTTGGTCTATGAAATTTATTTATGCTTCTACAAGACCCCCTTCAAAGTTTTCAAATTTTTTCTAAGATTTAAAATTCTTTGAACAGAAGCGTAAAAATATGAGATATCCAATAGTCCGTGTAAAATTCGGAATACCCAACAGTCCGCATAAAATTTGGGAAACCCAACAGTCTGCGTAAAGTTCGGGATACCCAACGGTCGGCTTAGAAGCGTAATATTCGGGAATTTGAACCGATTTCAAAATTCTCTATAAATAGAGCCTTGCCGATAGAGAGAGAACTTCTCTCATTCACGTAATCTCAATCTTTTTTTACTCTCTTCTTCTTCATACTCTCAGTTCGAATCAATGGCCCCCAAGAGCAAAACCACCGCCGGCGCCAAGGGCAAGAAGCCCGCTGCTGCTTCGTCGAGAAGCGAGCGCGCAGGAACCGTCGTCGCATCATCAGAGACATCCCGAAAAACCAACTCCGCTGTGGCTCCGGGTAATGAAAGGTAGAACACTACCTAATTCGGCCGTGAGTTCGTCGGAGAAGAAGAAGACTCGAACCCTAAACTTCACGCCCACGTTTATACGTGTCAGCGTAGAAATTGAAATAACAAAATACGTCCACGTTGTACGTGTCAGCGTAAAAAATAAAAATACGCCCACGTCAATACGTGCCAGCGTAAAAACAAAATATGCTCACGTGATACGTGTCAGCGTAAAAAAAACAAAAATATGCTCACGTCTATACGTGCCAGCGTAAAAAAAAATACGCTCACGTCTATACGTGCCAGCGTAAAAAAAATCAAAATACGCTCACGTCTATACGTGCTAGCATAAAAACAAATATGCTCACGTCAATACGTGCCAGCGTAAAAATAAAATACGCTCACGTCTATACGTGCCAGCGTAAAATATGAATAACAAAAATACGCTCACGTCAATACGTGCCAGCGTAAAATTATAAGTGAAAGATTTTGCGTAAAACAAAGAACTTTTGCACTTAAAAAACTTTAACTTTTGCGCATAAGCGTAAAGTTTGCATAGTCAAGCTCTCTTGTACAGAGTCTTTAATTTTTTATACGTAAAATTCAGACTAAGTCATCTGCGTAAAAATTCAAATTAGATTTTTACTAACTTGATTTTTCTTTTTTCTTTTGGCAGTGGACTTGCAAATTCATCCTCTTGCAGAGATATTCAGCTCACCAGTTGGAATTGTGGGTTCGAACTACTTGGAAGATCTGTCACATGTTGAATTCTGCCAAATTGACAAACAGTACCCTGAGGAAAGACACCAACTGATAGCAGCTCAGGGGGACAAAATGTTGTTGTCAATGATAAATGGAGAATTGCTGGTATCGCTAGATGACCAACAATTTTTGAAGCCTGCCTTCCTGTTTGGGGACGCTATAGATTTCCAACACAAACAAACCCCAAGAAAGAGGCTTCGGTGTTTAAGTTTGGAGAGAGGGCAATGTATCTCCCAGACATGGCCAGAGATTATCCCTTATCTGCATTCGTACATGCCACCCATCCACGACAGATGCTATAGAACCTGACTCCCAGCATTCATGGTAGACCGGGCCGAATTATTTTCAAGAGGGATGGGGCCAACAAAATGGGCTACCACATCAGTACTCCTAGTGGTGGTGTCGTCCCTTTCTTCGGTCTATTGCCTGGATTTACACCGAGCGAAGATTCATCTCTGATCCAACCGGTGCAGACCCCAATGTTCATTAACAAGTTCATGAAGGCCTCAGTATTATATCCTCAGGCCAACCCTAGGCTACCAGGGTGGCTGACTCCTTATAATCAGAACTGGATCTAACTTAATGCATGGATTATGAAAAACTTCAAGACGGATCTGGAAGCCATCGGCCTTTATGAAGCAGTAGCCTCCACGAGCCAGGGTATACCAATGAACAGTAACTTGTTCTTGGCTCTGATGGAGTTATATATCAGTTCAACAGGGACTTTTGCAACCCCATTAGGTGAGATGGGTTTTGCCCTGCACGAGATGCAATTTATTTCTTAGCTGTCGATGGGTGAAGCCCCCTATGAAGAATATGTTCCCTCTAACCGGGAACTAGCAGAGATCAGTGAGAAAAATCCTGATCTTGTCAAAGTGTATCAAGAATTAATGTGCCATTATCTAATTTGCACCACTATATATGAAAGTAGGTCGTATTTGGCATATACTAATAAATGGACAACCTATTTATTCTACCACGAGAATAGGATATCCAAGAACGACAAGGGGATATTCCAAGAAAACAAAGCTCCAACCATCAACCATTGCTCAATAATTCCTTCAGATTTGATCCATAGTTTGATGATCACACATAAGTCTTCAGACCAGTATCTGACTACTAAGACTGGAGACATCCCTGCGGGGACTGAAACCTTGAGCTATTTGAGGCACGGCAGTCAGAAGATCTCAAGGGAAGCATTGCTGGCAGGCTTTTTTTCTTTATGGCTGCGAAGATGGGTCGTGCCAGGGATTAGCACAGCTGACAGAATTCACAAAAATGTATTATGGCCGGCAGTACGTTTGGTGTTCAAGGTCAGAATCAACCTGCTATCGGCAATGGTGTGTCGAATAAATACAGGCTTATGGACTTTTGGTGATGAACTGATCAACAATGCTCCTCACTGAAAAGAATTCCCTAGGGTAGAGATGCCCTATACATATCTGATAGGATGGCTATTGCATCATAACTGCAGTTTGTTGCCGCCTGGCCCTGGAGATAATGCGGAGGTCTTCCTCCAGAAATTTAATAAAGCCACGTAGACTGCAACTACAGTGGCAGATACTCGAGCAGTACTAAACTATTCTCATGGATGGAACTTTTTCTGCACAAGACCACAAGTTCCAGCAGACTGCCTCAGTGTACAATTTGAAGATAGAGGGGAAGGGAGGACTTCATTACCTGTGCCAGTTTTTAAATGGCTAATGTGCATCAGACCCTCACATCTGATGTATAGGAATGAAGACAACTGTGCGTTCGAACCGTATCTACCAAGTCGGTTCGCTCGTCAGTTTGGATACGACCAACTTCACGTTGGTAATCCCTCCACCAGCTTCTATTATTATAGAAAATTAATTAATGGTGCAAGAGCCAGAAGATGCTTTAGCACTGCTTGTACCAGTGCTAGATTCCGGGTATCAACTGCTGCAAGTACAATCGAGCTACGAATGCTTTATACGTATGCTCACTTTTATGCATCCATTCGTTCTTTCGCGCATGGCTACAATATGAAAGGGAGTCTTCGATGGCCCAAGGAAGGGAACGTCGAAGAAACAGTCAGGGTTCCATCGGACATACCCGATGATGTTGTTGCTCAAGACGAGTACCTGGAAGTGATCTCTACGGGAGCTGGAGAAATAGCTGTATGACCAATTATTATCAACAAGACTCGAAAGCGGAAACCAGGTGCAGCTGTTACCCTCTCAGAGAAGAAGAAGAAGTTCACTGTCAAAGGGCCTTCTAGACAGAGAGCCGCTACACCAGAGAGCGAAACTCCTGTTGAGGATCGGCATAAATTACATCTTCTTCAGCTCAACCTAGAGATGGATCTTCGGCATCCCAACCAGCAACATCAACAGAAGCTGTGGGGCTCCTATCTCCTGGACGTCTCAGCACTTCTGCACATCTGACTACTCCCCAGAAAGTGCAAGCCATTAGGGACACTGCCACGACTCGTGCTAGTGATCCAGGGCCCATCCCATCAGATGAACCGGCTCTTGCCTTTGATGATGAAGACTGGGATCAAGATTATGACGAACTCCTGGCACATCCTGCACCTACTCCAGGTAAATATAAATTACACAAAATCTATATAAAATTATGTATTATGATTTTGTATATTAACTTATTTTGCTTAATTTTTCTAGGTGTTATCATTGCAGCAAAGCCTGTTGCTACTCCTCTTCCTCGAGAGATTATCCAAGAAGAGAACATAAAGTCTGAGAAAGAGAGTTCTTCTTCAAAAGAAGACTCTTTATCCATGGAAGTACAAAAGGAGCCTGAAGTAGAGGCCCAGCCAGAATTGTCTTCTCTTGCTGAGGACGGAGAAAAAGAACAAACTACAGAAGAACCAACTGCAGATGAAAAAGCAGCTGCTGCAGAAGAAACAAACTTCAATGAAGAAACAGTTGTAGAAGAACCCACTGCAACTGAAGTACTTCAAGAGCTTGAAGAGCCGGTAGCCAATGAAGGTGATGAAGATATGGTCAACTCATCAACTGAAGTTGGAGACGTTGTAATAGCATCCTCCGTTATTGCTACTGATCCAACACAAGTTCCTGAGAAGACAATGTCTGAACCGGAGTCAGTTACAATGATCACCATTCCTCCCACAATAATTACCGCCACCGAAACTCAAGTAGTTTCAGCTCCAGAAGCAGCTGGAGAAACAATCCAAAAAAGTACTAAAGATATGGCCTCTGAAGCTCATGGGGATCAGTTAGCCATGGTAGCAGCATCAACAATGGCTTTAACCCAACTTGCTACCAAGGCAACAACAATATCCACTCCTAGCCTTCAGAAGAGGGACTTGGTAGACATTGCCGCCACGCCGAGCTCAAATGCAGAGATGAATCTCTTAGTTGAGATTCATACTAAAACTTTCTACAAAACCTTGGCGGCTCTGATCAAGATGGTCCTGAAGAAGGGCCTTAATTATGAAAGATTGAAGGCTGCTATTGCTCTCACAATCAGGAACGTTGCCATGTTTAATGACACTGAGAGAGCAACGGCGCTGGAGAAGGTAATAGAGGGACTTGAACAGCCTATTAGAGAATATCTAAGTCTGTCAAGTGAAACTATTGAAAGTCTCATCCAAATCGAGTATGACGCTTTATCAGTTGAATACATTGCTCGGGAGACTACTTTCAATGAATTTCTCCAGAACTATAGCAGCGAAGTTGCCAGGGAGAAAGCTTTACTGAATGAAACTAAACCTCTGCTGGAAATGCATAAAGAAGCCTATGAGACTTCAAACATGAGAATTCATCAGCAAGATGATAGAATTCGTGAAGTTGAGGCAGAGTTGGTTCGCTTAAAGGCCGAAAGAGAGTAGATAATTGTGGCTCGAGACGAATATTTAACGCAGAGTTCAATATTGGAAGAGAAGGTTTTTGGTATTGAAGCTGTCATTAAAACCCTTGATGATGCAAAGGATAAAATGATAGCTACTTTTGCCGAATTCTTCCATCTTTGTACTCCAGAAGCTCGACGCACCATAGCTACTGCAACTGTGCTGAGCTCTCGTGAGAAGCGTCTAGCAGAGCTACAAAAACTGTTCGAAGATGTATCTGCTCCGCCTTAGGCATTTTTGCATTTAATACTGAATTTGTATTCTTCTGTCTTTTTCATTCTGTAATATTTTCAGGAAATGAATAAAATATTTATTTTATGACCCTATTATTTATTTTGAATTTAAACAATAGGTATGAGGTAGAAAACACTTATCAGAGGTAATATGGACATGACAAGTCTTCTAAACTCAATAAATTATATCTATCCAGAGGTAATGTGGACATGATAGATAATGAATCTTGTTTTCTGTTTAAAGTATACGATACTATCAGTGGTAATATGAACGTGACAGATCGTAACAACTCAAAGAAAAATATATTAATATCTATTCAGTGGCCATATGGACATGATAGATAAGAAAAGAAGTAGACTTAATACTTATTCAGAGGTCATGAGAACATGATAAATAATAATAAAAAATTAATCAGCTGGTAAGACAGAAGATCAAAATTCTCTTTTAGGAGACAAATAATCAACTTAACCAGACATTGGTAGCTGGGGAATAAAGAAGAAGTTCAGACATAATATTTCTTCAAGAATTTTCCATTAATTGGCATCATGAGCAAATCTTCATTAGGTTTAGACAACCTATAAGCATCATTGGAGAATACTGTCTCGACTACATAAGGACCTTCCCATTTTGCTTGGAATTTCCCTTTGCTCTTATAAATCATCACCATTAGTCTTCGAACAGCTAGAACTAGCTCACCAACTTTGAATACCCTTTTCTTTAACTTTACGATTGAAAGCTCAAGATATGCGGGCTTGATATAGCTCAATGTGTTGTTGTGCTTGAAGACGCTTCTCGTCCAATCATTCAAGTTCTTGGAGTCGTAAGCGATCATTATTCTCTGAGGTTAGCTCAATAGCAATGGCTATTCTAAGAGATGGGATCTGAATTTCCAGTGGAAGAACAGCCTCACATCCGTAAACCAGTAAAAATGGTGTAAAACCAGTAGGAGTTCGGACTGTCATTCGGTAAGACCAAAAACATTCCCCAAGTTTCTCGTTCAAATCACGTTTATTAGAAGAGACAAACTTTTTGAGAAGTTTAATAATCGTCTTGTTGAAAGCTTCGGCCAAACCGTTAGCAGCTGGATTATAAGCCATAGAAGGTATATTCTGAATTCGATTCTTATCGCAGAATTGATAAAATGCCTGACTGGCAAATTGTGGTCCATTATCATGGATTATCCTTCGAGGAATCCCGAAACGATAAATGATATGATGTTTGATGAAGCTAACCATATTAGATGTTTTCACTTCAACAAGGTGAACTGCTTTTGCCCATTTAGAGAAATAATCCTTTATGGCTAGGATAAACCGATGCCCTTTTACGGAAGGAGGATTAATTGGACCTATAATATCTATGCCCCAAGCTTCAAAAGGCCAAGAAACTGCCGTAGGATGTAAGAATTCAGATGGTTGATAAATAAAATTGATATGAATCTGACATGCTTTACACCATCTGGCAAAATCCACAACATCTGCTATCATGGAAGGCCAATAATACTCCATTCTTCGAATATGGTCCTGTAATTTCGGACCCGGTTGATGAGCACTGCAGACACCATCATGAGCTTTATGGAGTGCTTGTTTAGCTTCATTCTCAGATAGACAACGCAACAAAAGTCCGTCATAAGAGTGACGATATAACATATATAAAGAAGAATCGTATTAGAATCGAAATGATCGTCTCTTGATTGATGCAGCTTCTTTTGGATCTTCAGGTAAAATCCCATGAACCGCATAATCAATAAATGGACTCCTCCAATCCCTTTGTTGGGAATTTGATTCTGTAGTATAACTTTGTTCGATATGCAAATTATTCTTGATACAGAATAGATCTCTATCCAACAAAGTAATATTGTTTTATCTTCTGACTGGAACAGCTAGGTCTGTAGCTAAACTAGCAAGAGCATCAGCTTCTAAATTTTGAAAACGTGGTACGAATTCAATGAAAAATCCTTTGAATGAAAGGACCAATTTGATTATCACTTGATGATTGGGAATGAGGTCAGGATTCCTGACTTCATATGTCCCTCTGACCTGATTAACAATCAGTTGAGAATCTTTATAAGCTTCCAGGAACTCAATGTCCAATTGTTTTGCTACTTGAAGACCAATTAGCAGAGCATTATATTCTGCCACATTATTGGAACATGGTTCATTAAGAGAATATGCACGGTATACGACCATTTTATCAGGAGAGACCAAGACTATGCCTACTCCGAAGACAATATTGCCTTTAGGTCCAACCCGCGATGCTCCATCAAAATATAGTTGCCAAATGTCATCCTTTAAAGTCATGTTGCAATCAACGACTTCATCTGGAATGTCTTCATATAGCTTAGATATTTTAGGTATAGGGTGAGCTGCTAGGAAATTAGCTAATACTTGACCCTTCACTGATTTTTGAGGTACATAGACCATATCATAAGGAGTAAGTAACATTGCCCAGGTGGCTAACCTGGAGTTAAGAATACTTGGTTTTCTCATCAATACCCGAATAAGATTTATTCTGGATATGACATGAATAGTTTGTCCTGACACATAATGTCGTATCTTTTGAACAGCAAAAACCAAGGCCAGACATTCTTTCTCCACAGGAGTATACATGTGCTTAGCTCCAACCATCATTCGGCTAAGATAATAAATTGCCTGTTCATGACCCTTATCACTTTTCTGTGCAAGAAGAGCACCAAGTGAATGATCCAAGGCTCGAACATAGAGCAAAAATGGTCTTTCCACCATTGGAGGTACCAAAATAGGTAGATTTGTAAGGTATTGCTTGATGTCATTGAAGGATTTTTGATATGCTTCATCCCAAACAAATGATACACCTTTCTTTAATAGACGAGAGAAAGGTTGGCACCTCCCAGAAAGATTGGATATAAATCTCCTGATATAAGCAATACGGCCTTGGAAGCCACGAAGTTCCTTCAAATTACGTGGAGGACGCATTTCAAGAATTGCTTTGATTTTATCAGGATCAACATGGATACCTTGAGAAGTGATGACAAATCCCAAAAATTTGCCACTAGAAACCCCTAAGAAAGACTTAGTTGGATTCATCTTCAGTTGATGTTGACGCATCAACTCAAATACTGTCTTTAAGTCTTGAATGTGATCATCTTTTGATCGACTTTTGTCAACAATGTCATCCACATAACATTCGACTATTTTACGTAGATGCTCTTGAAAGATATTGCTCATAGCCCGTTGATACGTAGCACCGACATTTTTTAGACCAAATGGCATAACAATATAGCAGTAAACTCCAAGGGGTGTACGAAAAGCGGTATGTTTTTCATCTCCTAGATGCATCTTAATTTAATTATATCCTGAAAATCCATCCATGAAAGACATGCATTCAAAATCACATGTATTGTCTATCATGACATCAGTAATCGAAAGTGGAAATTCGTATTTTGGACAAGCTGCATAAAGATCTCAAAAATTTAAGCAAACTCGGACTTTTCCATTCTTCTTCATAACAGAAACTTTATTGGCAACCCAGTTTGGGTGTTGTTCTTCACGAACAAAGCCACATGTGATCAGCTTTTTGACTTCTGCTTCAATTGCATCCATCATATCTGGTCGAAAACGTCGCTGCTATTATTTTATAGGTTTAGCATTAGGAAGAATATTGAGCTTATGAGCAGCTACTTTAGGATCTAGATCCGGCATATCCTCATAACTCCATGCAAAGATATCAACATATTCTTTAATCAGCTTTATCAACTCTTCCTTTTCATCTTCAGAAAGGTTTTTACTGATGAATATTGGCTTGGACGTACTTTCATCTCCCACGTCAATCTGGACAATCTCATCCTCTGTAGGTGGCTATCGCTGTTCAAAACGAATCTCCCATTTAGTGTCCATTTGTTATGCCCAAGGGTTATTTTCAAATGGCTCAGATTCACCATCGGTTTGAACCATGTTGACTGAGAAGACACTCAGATTCAACATAATGGTTTCATCTAGAATTTGAGGATTGTAAAAAACTGGAAGAAAATTCTTCTTCAATGTCTTCTTTGTACATGTAGGATGTTTCAGATTCGATGAACTGGATTTCTTTAGAATCTGAGGATTGTGAAGAACTGGAAGAAAATTCTTCTTCTATATCTTCATTAAACATGTGGGACGGATCGTATCCCAACCCATGATGAGTTTTCTGGTAAAATAGATCACCACATAATGGTAACCGTCTACCTTTGCCTTGATTGAGACCCAGCATAGTTTTTAAATTATATCCTATATTTTGGATAATTTTAAGAGATTGTTGACTATATTTGTCAATTCAGATATTTCCTTTATCTTTCTCTATGAGATCATCAGTCTGAGTAACATGGATATTTCTAACCAAGCCAAACACAATTTGGCACTTGTTTTTCTTATTAGATGGGACCACAAAATAAGATTCTTCGTGACGTCTATAAGCTACACAAGCTTGTGATGAAGCGGCTACAGGTAGAAGATAAGGAGAGGATGTTAGAAATCTTTGAGCATAGGGTCCAACATCAACATGAGAAGAAAAGGAATTTTCCTTATGATTAATATATAAGGTTTCCTCTATATTTATGTCATTTTTATGTTGATAACTTTGGTCCTCAGTAGATAAAGTCATTCTTTCAATAAATTTGACAGCCATATACTCCAAAAGGAAATCTTCATTAATATAAGAAAGTACAGAATGATCAATATTTACATCATTTATAAACTGACTACTACGCTTTGGATTGATCATTAACGGACCGTCATCCGTCTTCAGCGCAGACTTGCCAAGGTTGATAATCAGTGGTTCTAGATCATTCGTACGAGAAGTACGTCCCTTGACTTTGATCATGAGAGGTTGAACTTGGCTCTTGACTGGAATTTTTACAGATTCCTCAAACAAAGCTCGAGTTCTTCCTTTAACCTTGATCATCAGATGTTCATCATTGACAGGTTGGGGTTGGATTCGTCCTTTGACTTTAATCTTTAAAGGTTGATCTTCTGGAATATCTTCATTGACAGGTTGATCTTCTGCAGACGACCGATCTTCAGCCATATCAGATATTTCTTTCACCTGCTCCTGTTTGTAGAGTATTGAATCAGAGAAATAACCTTCAACACCCTTAAAAGGATTGATATCTGCAAATTTAGTCTTCACAATCCCTTGAGAATCCACATACTTGAAGCATTGGTGGAGAGTTGAATGCACAATATTATTCTCATGTATCCACGGTCTTCCAAGAAGGATATTGTAAGATACATCTGAGTTGATAACATAAAAGGTCGCCATAGTTCGAAGATCACCTATCTGAATCTTCAGATTTCCCCAATGGTTTACTCTTTTTCAGAGTTGAAACCAACTATTGTTGTACTAGTGTAAGTCAAATCATTAGTAGGAATCCTCAAGGGTCGTAGCATACTCTGAAGAATAATGCTAATAGAAGACCCAGGATCAATATAAATCCTGTCAATTTCAGTAGAGTCAATATACCCTGTGTAGCACAGAGGCCTGTCGTGTCTATTATGCTTCAACAACATATCTTCTTGTGTAAAGGTAATGTTAGGCATCAATTCCATCACACTATGACATTATGGATATGACACTGGTATATTGTCAGGACTCTTGAGTTGAGCTAAGCATGAATCCGCTTGTAGCAAAGCTTTGCTCAAAGTTTTGCGACTTTCTTTAGAAAGACGAAGCAACTCAAAGATAGAGAGTCTAGCCGGAGTATTAGCTAATTGGGCTAGAATATCGAACTTGTAGGGTTTCATCACTACCCCTTGATTTGAAGCAGATTTCAATGAGACGTCAAAGCGTACTGCTTTCTGTTTCCCTTTCTCAAACACAGATGGTTTAGAAGGCCTTGCCTTAGCAGGAACATGAGATGGTTGAGTTGGAAGTATTTCAGCAACGTCCTCCGCTTCTTTGGAAGTTCCCTCATCTTTGTGGTACTATTTGCCAGATCTCGTACCAGCAAAGGCATCTTCATCAGACTCAGAAGAATGAAGTAGCATATTACTGGTTTTAGTCTTCTTTTCCTTAGTCTTCTTGCGAGAATTTTTATGAGGGATCTCAAATCCCAATCCAACAGTGGATTTTTGACCTTGAATTTGTAAAGGAAGTCGTATTCCTTTATCATAGTTCAAGCCTTTCGTCTTTTGAAAGTTATAGTCCATCTTTTTTATGAGATGGACTGATTGTTGACTGTACATGTGAGTGGGTAGTGAACTTTCAATAGATGGTGCAACAGAGGAAGAAGAAACAGAAACCTCTGTAGCCATAGGAGTAGGGGTATTCGGGACAAGAGGAAAAATCCCAACAGGAGCTTTCTCATAAGCAGCAAAGACTTGTTGTGCCCTGTATAAGAGGACAATATTCATTGCTAACCATTGCCGATGAGTAAGTTTGAGTTTTGTAGGAGGAGCCAAACTTGGAGGGCATATATTCAAACCCTTCAGCCTATCCTCCAGAGGATTGTCGTCCCAAAGATGATCCAAAACATCATGATCTGGAATAACAACATGAGAAATCATATTGCTGGTTTTGACTTTTCGACCTTTCTTGGATTTTGAAGTTTTACTTTTATTCTCCATTTCAGGTACTAAGTCAGGGTGTACCCACATAATTTCACCATTTTTTAGTATGAGAGGCAATAGTCCTTCACTTTGCTCTCTAGCAGACGGGAGATTCACAATCTTCATTGTCGCCTTTGGAATTGGGATAATCCTATCTAGAACTTGATGTGGAGGAAAACCTCCAAATTAAAGAGAAATCATATTAGTTGTGATCGTATGCTCATCATTGGTTAAAGCGATGGCATTGGCATTTATCAACTCTTAGATTTTCTTCTCTAAGACATAGCAGGCCTTGGTAGGATGATTTATGTATCTATGATAGATACAATATTTGGTATTGTCAGTCAGATTCACCTCATTAGGCCTTTTTGGCTCTGGAATCTGGAGTTTGCCACTCTTCACAAGATATTGGAATATCTCTGGGATATCACTGTCATCAAAAGAGTACTCTTCTTTTGGTTTGGAAGACTCCTGATTATTTGGCATCGTTTTGGGTTTTGAAAGATTAACCACTAAGGTTTCCTTCCCTTTCTCATTGCGATTGCCGAAATTATTACCTGAAGAGGCTTTCTTTCCTTTGTCTTCTGAGGCAAAAAGATTATCCCATGTTCACGAGCCAACCTACCATTGGCCTCGACTGAAACTGCTGCTATAATGAACGAGGCCCAATCTGTGAATTGAGAGCCCGTAAAGACAGCAATAATTGGTCACAGATTCATCTTGCATGTAAAAATCAATGCTGAATCTGGCATACCAGGAGGCATTTTCAAAGTTGCCTGTCGAAAACGTTCGATAAACATGCGAGTATCTTCCTTCTCCTTCTGTTTAATCTCTATTAAGGAGGACATTTTCATGTCCATGCCTCCTTCATAGAAACGGAAGAAAAACATTTCTTTAAACTCATCAAAAGACGATATGCAATTGTCGGGTAGACTGCGATACCATTCATATGCTGAACCCGTCAAACACCCAATAAAAACTCGGGTGAGAAGAGCATCATTCTTTTACAAATGTACAGTCATAATATCAAAATAATCGATATATTGACTAGGAGAGGCCTTTCCATCAAATAACACCATCGATTGTGGCTTGAATTTTGGAGGAAAGGGTACATCATTCTAATGAGGAGAATAAGGTTGCTTAATCCCTAACCTCTGGAGCTAATCCTTGTGCTTCAGAACTTCAAACTGTGCTTTTAGCTCACGCACTTCTTGAATAGCTTCACTAGTTTGAGAAAGCACATTCAATTGGATAGTGGCCGGATGTACCGTAACCCCCACCGGAGGTGGTACATCTTCTGGAATGAGAGGATCTGGAGATACATAATTTTGATTGACAACAGGCTCTTGATTAAGATTATTCAAAGGTACATCAATCCCTTGACTATCTTGAG
This sequence comes from Iris pallida, assembly GCA_029216955.1. NCBI lineage: Eukaryota > Viridiplantae > Streptophyta > Magnoliopsida > Asparagales > Iridaceae > Iris > Iris pallida. Next base: position 8,027,749 of record JANAVB010033012.1, on the reverse strand, counting down.
TTTGTGCTGCTACCTGCACCGGTGTTACTACTGCTGGCTGAACAGTTTGCTGAGTCATTATTATTTGATGCATACTTTGCATCATGGCAAGCATGTCCTTCAGTGATTGCTCAACTGCAGAGATTTATTGTTCTGTATTAGCAGTTAACATCTCTGGTTCATCTCCAATAGTATAAGATTCAACCTCCCTTGAACATACAGAGGGATTGGTATTGAGGTATGAATCAACGCTATCAGTTTCTGACTCCAAAGACTGGGTACCCCCAGCTTCTGAATCTGAAGATTGTAACGATCTTTAAACTCTTGATCAAGTATTCTGATATACCCCTTCAAAAGTATCAAGAAGTCGGTTGAACTGTTGTTGACCAGGAGTCTGGGACGAGTTGCGTCTTGGATGTCGTCCTTTGTTGGTATGAGATGCCATGTTGACTGACGTATAAGACAACTCATGTTCTTGGTCATCAACTTGCTGCTGAGGCACATTGTAGCTTAATCGATCAAAAATCGAACGTTTAGAAGCAGAACAGCAACATTTGATTACTATCTGGTAACACTCACAATGATGATCTTCTTGGGGGAGTGTCATAGGAGATTTTTTGTCTTTTCGCTTTTGTACAAGCAACTCGCGTAAATCAGAAGGAGTAGAAGGAGTCGTCTTCTTTATTATATTTGGGACAGAGAAACGTTTAGTCCCTTGCGTATAAAGAAGATTATTGGCTACATTAATAGAACCAAACTGTACATTTTTACGCACCTGAAGTTGCATACGTAAATCCTGAGATTTTTGTGCACAAAGAACTCCATCAGCATTACGCATAATTTGAAGGTTTGGTACCTTGCGTAAAGCAGTGTAAGAAGGTTGTTGGTGAAAAACTGAATTTTACCAACAATAGAATTCTCGTTTTTACGCTGTATGCGTGTAGGTAAATTCACTTTAGATGCAAAGGCATCACTGTGAACTTTATCTACCATGTCACCGACCGGAGATTTACCCTTACGTATAGAGCGCAAAACATGAACATCTGCCACGTCACATACGGGAGATTTACCTTTACACGTAGAGCGTAAATCTTGAGTGTCTACCACGTCACAGACGGGAGACTGATTTTCACGTGCAGAGAGTAAAACTTGGGAGTCTACCACATCACAGACGGGAGACTGATTTCTATGTGCGGGGCATAAAACTTGGGAGTCTACCACGTCACAGATGGGAGACTGATTTTTACGCGCGGGGCACAGTACTTGGGAGTCTACCACGTCACAAACGGGAGACTGATTTTTACCCATGGGGCACAACACTGACATAGAGACTGCCTCGTCACAGACGTGAGTCTCCACAACATGAGTGGGAAGGATTCCCTTGCCTTTAGAGACAGCAGGGAGATCAGAGGATTCTTTGGACTTAGGAATCCAAACTTTTCGTGCCTTTCGCAATTTTTGAACATTGCAGCAGCGAGTACTACCCTTAGTTCGGAGCATTTCTTCGTAAGCAGTCTGGTCGAATTGAACAACCAGAGTCTTCTTTGTCGATCCGACCGACACATCATCATATTGAGCAATTTCTTTCTCGTCAGAGGAGAAAGTCGTCCCCAGCAGAGTCACCATTTGTTTCACTTAAAAAAATGCCTAAAATTGGCTTTTGAAAGAAAACGAGAAAAAGTACAAAAGTACAAATTATTTCTGGAAAGTATTGCTATGGATGTCTGATCTGAGAGCGATCACTTTGTTCCTTGGACCACACGATGATGTTGAAGAAAACTGCTTGAGGAAGATGAACAATCGGAAGAACTAAGTCACGAGAAAGGTATCGAACAACGGCACTGATGGCATAATCGAATGCTTTCCTGCTTTGCTTCACTCTGTTCTTGAAAAAAAGTTAAAGAAGTGCTTCTGGGAATATCACTCTAAAAGTATGAGTTTTCTCAGAATCTCCTCTTCTGTATCTCTCTTGATCATTCTTGTATTAAAAATAAGTCTATTTATAGACTAGACCCTCTGTGCGTAAAAAGCAACAAAATTGGATCTCTACGCAAGTAACTGTCACCCACAATGAAAATCAACCTCTACGCGTGATGACACGTGTCCCATGTAGAGTTTTGATCTCTACGCATGGTGACACGTGTCCTACAACGTCAACAAAATGGAGAGAGCACGTACAAACGTTCCTCAATAAGTGTGGCATAAAAGCCACGTAAGCAGACCACGTTCTCATTTAGCCAGAAAAGAATGGGCATAAAAATGACCCAAAATAAACTTCATGCGTAAAGTAGCAGACTGGGCGTAAAATAACCCAAAATAGACTTCTTACGTAAGGTGGCTGAAAAATAGCCTTGAGCGTATAATTAGCTCAAATAAACTCTACGCGCACAAAAGCCTTGAGCGTAAAAGCTCGAATAGCTTTCGTGCGTAAAAGAAGCAGTCTCTTGAGCGTAAAGTAGCCCATCTGCACACTAAACGACGAGTGTTAGGTTTGGTGTAAAAATATTCTCGGCTTCTGTGCACTGTTCTTGTCAGAAAATCATTCTGTTAGATTAAAATCACACACATTAAATGCAGTCTGACAGCCTGTCGCCCTTGCATAAAATTTGAGTATGGCTCTCGCGTAAAAGAGCTTGTGTAGAGTTTACTCTGTTTGCTTTCTGCGTAAAATGTGAATCTGACTCAATTTAACTTGCGTAAACCTCTCAACTTCTTTGACTTGGTCTATGAAATTTATTTATGTTTCTACAAACACCACTCCTCAGGCAGTATTTCATTCAGATACTTAGGATATCAGACGAGTACATTCTCTGACCGTTTTATACTTGCTAGGACTATATTCTTGCTCTAGATTATTTTACTTGATGCTGACACGATGGAAATACGAATTAGTACTATATGGATCTTTTTATACGAAGTTATCCCCCTCGAAAGCATCGGATACATCATGTCATGTGCGTTTCACTTTTATCATGTATTCATGTGCTTTCACCATTCATGTGCACTATCTTGACTCATGTACTCTCATGTTCACGGAGCCCCCATATTTATATTCATGTGTACCCATTTATGGACCCTCATATGAAATTATGTACAATTACATAACTTGAACGGATCCTTGTATATTTATTAGGGATGGGATAGTATAAATAGTCATGTGGATAATTTCCAAAGTAGTGTAGCAATGTTCAACCTCTCGTGTTTATTATCAAGCCGTTCACATGTATAGCTTGTACTCTAAATCACTAGTTCACTGTAGCTCTTTACTTATAGTAGATATTTCATTACAGTCTTCTCTTTTACTTCATGTACACTCTTCAGCGTTTCATGTATCTTACTCTATTACCTGTATTATGTTCCTGTCATGATATGAACTGCGTGAGATGTACTGTGCTCGCTCCCGTCCTGACTGGACCTGTTGAAATATTACATATGATATGGAGGAGTTGTGTCCCACTTATTACGGAGCAGGCGTAGATGACACATGTGAGCTGGACCCTCAGGAGGTCCCAGCACTTACGGAGGACATTACCCCAGTAGACTAGGCTAGTTAGCTAGACTAGTATCTATTTATTATTCAGTCATGTTGGATACACTTGTACTTATTGGAGATTGTTATTCTGGATTTGTGGAGTTGTTTATCTTAGACATTTAGCTATCTCTCTTTCTTGTATTTATCATCTGTGGATTATGTGATTTCATCTATTCTATCTTATCGTACTTTCTTTTTAGTTGTGATTGAGTTGTACTTTACTATGTCACCTCCATTCGGAGTGTATATACTGTACAGGTACCTTATAACTGTTAGATGTATGTGACCTAGGACAGCGTTCTACCGCCGACATTACGGCGTAGGCTGGACGTAACCACTTCTCGTGTCCCTACACTGGGTACAGGTCGTGACACGTTTTTAGTGGTTGTCCATGCAGGTCGAGTTTAGAAATGCAGTGGTATTCGAACTAGAGTATTACTGCAGCCTGCAGTAGGATTAGGATATTTTTGAAGGTGCTCAATCACATTAGGAAAAACTTCTTAGTAGATTTCGTATATCTACATTTTGCTGCTATTTATTTTCCTTTGAATATAAACTGTCCTTCTTTGCTATTTTGACTCATTCTCAGCAATTATTTTCTTGTTTGATCTGTCTTCAGGATGGTCGAGACTATATCACATTGCCTAGGTCAGGGGGACACTAATAAGAGGTATGCCACCTCTCGTCCTCAACAGCCAGTCCCCGATACCGCAGCCGCAGTCATGCCAGCTGGGGTGGGTGTTTCAGCTACGTTCGAAGGAGCCCCTCCACCAGCAGTGCACAGGCCGAGCCCGGTGGTTCCAGAGGTGCTCCAGCAGCAGCAGCCACCTTCGGGACAGTTGACGCAGTTCAGTTGTTCACATTCTGTAAACTCCTAATATTTTCTAATTATTTTAGTGCTTTAAAAATTAATTTTTATTATATTATTTAGCATTACAGGGCTAGTTGGTATATATGTGTGTATTTATAGATATATATACATTATATATATATATATATTTTTATACATTATATATATACATTATATATATACATTATATATATATATATATATATATATATATATATATATATATATATATATATATATATATATAATATGTATGATTGTGTGCTTGATATTTGAAGTGCTACTAAATATAGTCTACAATTATTATAAGAGATTTTTGTTACTTAGTTACAATTTATAGAAATTTTTATGTGTTTATATATATATATATATATATATATATATATATATATATATATATATATATAGTAAAAAATAATAATATATATATAGTAGTATATATATATATATATATATATATATATATATATATATATATATATATATATATATATATATATAGTAGTAAAAAATAATAATAATATACAGTGGTGGTCGGCCCAAGGGAGGGGGGACCGACCACAGTAGTTAAAGGAAGGAAAGGAAAAAGAAAAGAAAAAGAAAAGAAAAGAAAAGAAAAGAAAATGAAAAAAAATACATGCAACTAATCCCCACATGATGTGGGCTGGTCCCACCCCTATATTGCTTGCTGCATGCAGCAGCAAGGTAACCAAACAACACCCAAACCAGTGGAGAATTCCTAATTCATAAACCCATTAGTATTAGGTTTTGTAACAACTTGTTATATATGTTACTTTTTCCACAAGCCTCAAAACCCTAAACTTCCAAACGAAAGTTGAGGCTGATCATACCCTCTTCCCCTACGAATTCGTTTCACCAGCGACGGAGCTTTGTGCGTGATGAACGGAGCATCGGAAGTCAGCCCCGCGTTACCCACAGAGCAATTTTCCCACTCAAGGTACCCTACTTCCCTACAACGTAACTTTTTACTCGTAGTACCGATTTTCGATCTGTAAGATTTTCTGGAAAGTAGACTTGACCCTCTTTGAGATCCTCCAGGTGGATTTCGAAAACAACCCATCGACTTGCTCAAAAAATCGAGACGAAGTTGAAAAAAAATCTATTTTCTGCAATACTAAATACTGTTTTAAGACGACAACTTTTTGGCCAATTTTTTTGCTGTGCAGTAAAGTACTGTAGGAACTAATGAAAAATGGTAAAAGATAACATAACCGAGATCACAACGCATCTTCTGGATCGTCGTTTCGATTAACATATAAAAAGTAGATTGATGTTGAAGTTGAGGAAAAACCTGTGTTAAATTATATTAATTTTCTAATTTTTTTCCGATATGATGTGCGCCCCGACAAATCGGACGACGTGGTCGTGTGCTATATGCATTGAAAGGCGTGTATGGACGTTGTCGACGTGTGGGAATTGACGGAACTCAGTTTCGTCGTGTGTGTGCGACGAAATCAGTCAATATCCGTCGAGATACCCCCGTATCGCCAATTTGCAAACTTTGTCCTAATTTCGTGTATAGTCATCGATTTGAGACGAAACTTGTGCCAACAGGTCCGGATTGAAATTTTGTTCCTGTGTGCCTAGTTTGGTTCGATTCTGAGAAGGTCGAATCGGAATCCCTTTTTGGCGGGCCCGCGACCCACTCAAACGGGCAATTTTGTACATGGCTCATCGGAATCCAAAACTGGACATACCATTGAGTTCCTCTCCTAAATTTGAATCTGTAGACATGTAGTTTGATGACTTTAGAGACCATAGACTTTGTCATGTATTTCGATACAAAGCGGGTCCAATGGCGGACATCGTTTTGACCCGAAATTATGATTTTGCCCCTGTTCCAGAATTAGACTTTTGGACAGGAATTTCCTAGTTATATCTTTTACACCGAGTGCATTTTTGATGTTTGTTTCAGCGTTCGGAGTTGTTTGGAGATTGTGACGTTTCTTAGCTGACATTATGATTACCTGGACTTGCCACTTTGCACCATCAGGCAAGATACCTTGCCACCTTACTCTGTGATTATTATATTTCTTATTTTCAGTTGTTATTTTCAGTATTCTTATTTCTTGATATTTAAACTGTGCGTTCAAGTCACACTTGGATGCAAGCGACTCTATCGGTCGTTTTTCTCGTTTTATTTATTTCTCTTGCATTGACTTAGTCTAGTGACCACCCATTGATGTTGAGGGGTTGATATATCTCATATGGCCTTGACACTTGTTGTATCATGTGATGTGAGTCACATGTAGGACACGTATCCGTATAGTCGGCTGGCCACCGATACGTATGGAGCGTACGACGGATAGGGGTAACTGCCAATAGAATTGCATGCTAGAAGACTTGGCATATTAGAGGTACATGTCTGTCATGGAGATGATGATACTAGGCTTTGGGTGGGGAGGACAATACCTGACGTATGAGCTTCGATTGCACTTCCCTTGTAACCTGGAAGCTCCACTGGAGATACGGGTATGTTTAGCCTCTCAGGTTTGCCATTGTCGTTCTTGGAACGTCATGCACCTGGTCACTGGTGCCCAAGAGGGGACTTTACCGGATCCTATGTTCAGCCAGGGCTCATGCGTAGAAGGATTATATCTCAACTGCATATTCACAGTAAAATGGTCAGGAAATCGATTACATGCATACCTTTTTCTCTTATTATATTATCACAGTTTATATGGCATGGTATTTTCTTGTATCTTGCTACGTCCCTCTGAGGACCTTGTTATCTCTCCAGGGTTAGACGATTTTCCACAGGAGTACGGAGCGGTGTTGGAGCTATCCTACATCGATGACAAGGCAGTTCCTTTTGACTTCTAGTCTATTTTTTATCTGAGATAGTTGTAGCCATTATTTTTACTTCTCATTTCTTTCTATTTTGTGGAGGTTGGACTCTGATCTAGTGAGACTATTTTCATAAGCTGTTTGGAGTGAGCATGTTCACCCGGCTATCTTTCGATTCTCTTATTTATTTATTTGGACTCTATTATCTTCTGTGTTGAGCTGTGATTAGATTAGACTATATTATTCTGGCCTATGATTATTTTATTTACAGCTTATATACATATATGAGGATTCCACATATTGGATTATTTTTTGTATATGCGCAACTGGCATGTTCACGTGCTTGGTCCTATGTATTTTGGGACTGGGGCGTTACATATTTTTGTGGTGGCCCATACAGGTCAACGTTAATATTTTTGGGTTACATGACTATGCCCAACAAGCCTGCATATAGGAATAGGAATATCTCATCCAGAACTACTACTACCTCCTTGACTTCCAATCTTTTCGAAACTTCCTTGATTATTTAATTTACTTCATATCTAATCTTTCTTAATATCAACCTATCTTCCTCGTGCCAACAGTATGAATCTACGAAGTGGACGCACCATTACCTTTACCCCCAAAGCTGGTGATACGACTACCCATGAGGAGCAGAACCCTCTGATGACTCCGGTGACACCATACCAGCCAGGACAGTCGCAGCCTACTATGACACCGACGATGGTAGACCCAGAGATCGCAGCACCCCTAGCCAACCAGACTGGACAGACAACTGTATTACCCCTAGAAGAGAATGTGCCCTCTACAACACCCTTTTAACCAAATTATGTGACTCAACCAGATCAGAGAATCCCAGCTTCCCGGCAAGAATATACGTTATTCCTTCCCGGTCCCCATCATCCATGCCAGTTCCTTACTCTAACGAGGCTTCAGCGTCAAGGTTCTTGCTAAGGTTATTACAAGTGTAGCAACAACAGACTGAGTTTGCAAGGAGTATTATATCTATAGTCCTAAACAGGACTCTATCTGCCTCGCCAGCCTCAGTACCAGTTAGAAAGACTCAGAACGGGCCGAATAGACATCCCGAAGCACAACAACACCCTAGAGCATCACCATATCCAGATAGGGAGCTTCCTACATGTCGCTTCTGCCATAGGAAGGGTCACCTTATTAAGGATTATCGTCGTAGATTGGGACAGTGTATGATTAGTGGTTCCAATTATCACGAAGCCAAAAACTGTACGGGGACACCATATTCCTCGCAGCAGGAGCAAGGAGAAGGACTATACCGGGCTCGAGAGAAGCCTACCTGCAACTACTGCGGAAAGAAGGGACACATCAGTATAGATTGTCGAATCCGTCATGGTTTATGCTTACGATGCGGATCGAGACAACATATGATTAAAGATTGTCCGGAGCCACGAACTCAAGTGCATGACCAGCAGACTCCCATGCCAACAGTCCCAGCACTTCCCACACCTTGACCGGTTCAGCATGTGTCGAGGCTCATGACACCAACAGTAGGAGCACCACGTCCACCATTACCTCCACAGCAATTGCAGTTCCACAGGGCGAGAGCACAAGGCCCTAGTCAGAAGCATGGGCAGGCCTTTCACTAGCGGTAGAGGGTGCAGAATCTCTGAGAAAATCAAAGCAGGTATGATTTTAGTTGCTACGTTCTTGCTACTTGCCTTATTTAACACTAGAGCCACACTGCACTAGTTAATCATAAGCCTAGTCATGCATCTTCCATCTTACTCATCCTTTCCTAAAACATAGATCCATTGTTATTCTCTTTAAGTTGTTGATAATGGTAAATGATCAGAACATATG
>JANAVB010033012.1:7926244-8013744 GCA_029216955.1 Iris pallida | reverse complement strand
CTCCGCTGGAGATACGGGTATGTTTAGCCTCTCAGGTTTGCCACTGTCGTTCTTGGAACGTCATGCGCTTGGTCACTGGTGCCCAAGAGGGGACTATACCGGATCCTATATTCAGCCAGGGCTCATACATTGAAAGATTGTATCTCAACTGCATATTCACAGTAAAATAGTCAGGAAACTGATTACATGCATACCTTTTTCTTTTATTATATTATTACAGTTTATATGGCATGGTATTTTTTTGTATCTTGCTACGTCCCTCTGAGGACCTTGTTATCTCTCCAGGGTTAGACGATTTTCCACAGGAGTATGGAGCGGCGTTGGAGCTATCCTACATCGATGACGAGGCAGTTCCTTTGACTTCTAGTCTATTTCTTATCTGAGACAGTTGTAGACATTATTTTACTTCTCATTTCTTTCTATTTTGTGGAGGTTGGACTCTGATCTAGTGAGACTATTTTCATAAGCTGTTTGGAGTGAGCATGTTCACCCGGCTATCTTTTGATTCTCTTATTTATTTATTTGGACTCTATTATCTTCTGTGTTGAGCTGTGATTAGATTATATTATATTATTCTGGCCTGTGATTATTTTATTTACAGCTTATGTACATATATGAGGATTCCATATATTGGAGTATTTTTCGTATATGCGCAACTGGCATGTTCACGTGCTTAGTCCTATGTATTTTGGGACTGGGGCGTTACACATTCTTTCAGCAGTTCATGGAGGCCCAGCAGGCCCAACAACAGCGTCAGACTGTAGAGTTTAGTCGGGGCATTGATCTGGCCCTGACTAAAGTTGAGAGGACAGCAGCTCAGCCCGCGGCAGTTCAGCAGCCGCATCCGCCGAGGGAGAAGGGCATCCAAGACTTCCAGAAGATGCACCCATGGGATTTCGGGGGTACAGAGGGCATTCTGTGCACTGATGAGTGGATAGGGCATAATGAGAAGATTTTCAGTCTGGCAGAGATCCCAGCGAGGCTTCAGATCGAGACGGGGGCCAGCATGATGCAGGATTTGGCCCGTACTTGGTACCAGACCGACCCGAAGGTTGGTACGTCAGGGCAGACTTGGGCAGCCTTCAAAAAGCTATTCAAGGAGAAGATTTTCCCAGATGCAGCGCTAGGTGCCCTCGAGACTCAGTTCGAGGCCTTAGTCCAGGGCAGTCTGTCTGTAGAAAAGTACGCTGGGGAGTTCTGCTGTCTAGGCAGATTTGTCGAGGGGTTGTCCGAGGCGACAAAGGCCCGGAGGTTCAGAAAGGGACTGGTCAAAAAGATGAAGTCCTATACCAAGAGTGTCCGCAGCGCCACTTTCGAGGAGATCTTGGTGGGTGCCTTAGCCACAGAGGATGATCTTGAGCTGAGGCTCAAGAGGGGGCAAGACACCCAGGGAGCCAGTGGTAGCAAAGGACCGGCAAGAGGCTGCACTTTCAGCCGCAGCATCAGCAGCAGCAGCAGTAGAGGTTTCAGCCGCAGCAGTTCTAGCAGCCGATACTTCAGCCAGTACAGCATCAGCCGCCGAGGCAGCAGCAGCAGGATACTAGTTATACCTTCTGCAAAAAGCCGGGGCATGGATGGACTGAGTGCAGGAAGAGGCTGGGGAAGTATCTTCTCTGTGGATCGTTAGAGCATCAGCTGAGGGACTGTTCCCTCTTTGCAGACAGATCAGCTCAGGGAGCTGGAGCCAAGGCTCCAGTGGGACAGCAGAAGGGACCGTTGTCGACTCAGCAGTAGCGGTTCGTGCAATACCAGTAGCAGGCCAGGGAAGGCCAGCAGGGGCGAGCTTTCGCCATGGCGGGTGAGGATGCAGATGCCATTGGGGAGTTGATTGCAGGTTTAGTTTTTCTCGACTCCATTCCAGCTTTCGCTCTATTCGATTCCGGGGCTTCCCACAGTTTTGTGTTGGTATCATTTTCTATTAGATACTGCCTAGTATCTGAATCATTGCCTAGGACCTGCAAGATCACGACCGGGGGTGGTGTTATCCTTGTGAGTGATGTTTGCAGTGGGCGGAGTGTTATTTTGGGAGGCCGAGAGTTGGAGGTGAGTCTGCTCGTAATGCCACTACCGAACTACGATATCATATTAGGTATGGATTGGTTGAGCAGGTATCACGCCAGCAAAGATTGCCGAGGGGGTAGAGTTCTGTTTGGAGCGCCATGAGAGCTAGAGTTCGATTACACCCGACGGCAGGCAGAGTAGGACAGCAGACATTTCTACGGGGCTTCAGTTGAGGAGCAGGCGGCTCCACATCCTTTGATTGCAGAGTTCATGGACGTCTTTCCAGAAGAGTTGCTAGGACTTCCACCAGATAGGGATGTTGAGTTCTCGATAGACTTGGTTCCCGGCGTGGAATCGATTTCTCAGCATGTGTATCGAGTGAACAACAGTGAGTTGGTGGAATTGAAGAAACAGGTGGATGAGCTGCAGGACAAGGGCTTCATCCGATCGAATTCTTCACCTTGGGTGCTCCGGTAATTTTTGTGCCCAAGAATGATGGGTCGGTATATATGTGTATCGACTACAGGGCACTCAACAACCTCACGATCAAGAACAGATACCCACTGCCGCGGATTGATGATCTCTTTGATCAGTTGAGCGGAGCTCGGGTTTTCTCCAAGATTGATCTGAGGTTAGGTTATCACCAGGTAAAGGTGAAGAGGGAGGATATCCCGAAGACCACTTTCAGGATGCGGTATGGACAGTTTGAGTTCTTGGTTATGCCATTTTGGCTGACCAATGCCCCGACAGTATTTATGAACTTGATGAACAAGGTGTTCCACCAGTACTTGGACAAGTTCATGGTGGTGTTCATCGATGATATCCTGGTGTATTCGAAGACTGAGGAGGAGCACGATGTGCACTTGAGAGTGGTTCTAGAGACACTCATGAGGGAGAGGCTATATGGAAAGCTCTCGAAGTACGAGTTCTTTCTGGACAGAGTTGACTTTTTGGGTCTTATGGTGACTGGAGATGGGATCTGAGTGGACCCGAAGGAGATCATGGCAGTTGAGGCTTGGTCGGCACCGAGTTCAGTAGCAGAGATCAGGAGGTTTTTTGGACTGGAAGGCTATTACAGGAGGTTCGTGCAGGATTTCTCCCGGATTGTAGAGCCATTGACTAGGCTGACCCGGAAGGATACAGAGTTTGTTTGGTCAGAGGAGTGTCAAGTCGATTTTGATGAGTTGAAGAAGTGGCTGACGACAGCTCTGATTCTGAATTTGCCATCAGGATCGGGAGGGTTCACTATCTACAGTGACGCCTCGAGGAAGGGTCTAGATTGTGTCTTGCAGCAGCATAGGAAGGTGATTGCCTATGCTTCCAGGCAGTTACGTCCCCATGAGAAGAACTACCCTACCCACGACTTGGAGTTGGTAGTAGGGATTTTTGCTTTGAAGTTGTGGAAACACTACTTATATGGAGAGAGGGTAGAGATCTTCACAGATCATAAGAGCTTGAAGTATGTGAAAACACAAGTGTAGGCAACTCTAGAGGGGGGTGAATAGAGTTTGTGTCGATAATTACCAAATAAAAATTAACATTATATCACCTCCACAAAATAACTATCAAGATAGTAAATAAATCAGAAGGAAATGCGGAAGTAAATAAAGATCAGAAGAGCATACGCAAACACAGCAGTTTTAACCTGGTTTCCCTCATGGAGGACTAGTCCAGGCTTGAGAACTCTAGCTCAGGATTCAAATCCACTATTTGTGAAATAGTAGTTTACAACCCGTGCCTTTTCTTCAGAAGAGCACGTCAACTTCTTACAGAGGATCGCAGTGGCGATTTGCTTGGATTTTTCCAAGCGACTTGGAATTGTCCAAGTGACTTTTCTTTTCAACTCTTGCACAAAAACTTCTAGCTGAATCGCACTTGAGCACCTTGGGGCTTAGGAAGTTTTGTGGCTAGTAGATTGGAAGAGTAAGGCTCTTGACTATATAGGCTATGTAAGAGAAGAAGAATAGAAGAGTGGATAATTCAAATGAGAGAAACCAAGGCCTATTTATAGGGTTCAGGACAAGCAGAATTCGGCCAGAATTCGGTATGGATAATTCAAATTTTTGGCCGTTGGACAGCTTGTAGCAAGCAGGCCCTAAAAATCAGGGTGCTGGAAATCAGGGGACAGAGTTCGGCCCGAACTCTGTGTGGAGGCAGAGTTCGGCCCGAACTCTGTCTCCAGCAGACAGAATTGGTCCATTGGGCTTTTGGACTTTGTGGAGCTTGGGCTTGGTTCAGGAATTGGTCTGTTGTATGGTAGAGCTTTGGAGAGATATGCTAGGGGTTGAGATGACTCAGTACGACTCAACGTACACATTCTCCTAGACTCAATAAATTGAAGATTACAGACTTGGAACAAATAGAAAAACCAAGAGCCCTTTTGATGACGCCTTTCTTCTGATATTTGAGCAGTCCTGAAGACGTCTTTTCCCTTGACAGCAGTCGTCCGAAGATAAACAGATCTGGAAATCTGAATACCTTTCGGGGGCTTCGCCCCCGAACCCCTGACGGGGGGCGCTGCCCCCTCGACCCCTGTCCGCTGACCGGGCAGCGGAACCCCCGATGCGAGGCCCCGGATAGGTCGCTAGGCGGTTCGGAGAAATATTTTTGTATGACGCCGTCTTCGCTCCATCATTAATTCTTTATTGCCTATGTCCTGTTTGATCATGTTTGATCATGCTTACTGCATGTCTACAAATACATGTTAGGCCAGCAAAATATGTTACAGTACGATACAAGCATAGCAATATAATACAGGACAATTAGGACATTGCTAAGTTTAAGTAGCAACATGATAGTGAGTATATGAATATTAGTGACATCATTATGTTAAACTTAACTGATTAGCCATATTCAAAAACACAATATAATCATTGGGCCAACAATCTCCCCCTTTTTGATTATGGCAAATCGGTTAAGTTTAAGACAGATACGATAGATGCATATATCACTAATAAACACATACTACGAGAAGATAGTATGCTAACTTAAACTTATTTTTTCCCCTTTGACATGATCAAAAATAAGCTCACCCGTAATAAGAGATAAAATGAACTCAAGCATAAGGAGGAAGGCATAGACAATCATGATCAAGATATACTAAATAAGGAACAATGGGAGAAGTGTGTAAAGACAAGTATAGAGACTACATACCCAATGTAGAGTGCCAAATAGAAAATAGCTTGTCAAAACACAAATAGTTGGTAAAACTAAAAGAATATAAAAATAATCAATAGATAGTTTACCAACATGAAATCCAAGAAAGACATCCAAAAACTTTTGGAAGAGAATTAAAAAAAATTCAGTCAAAAACCATAGGGATAAGATAATTGCAAATAATAGATATCAAAGTAGAAAGATACCAATTGAGATATTGAAATAGACAAACTTGATATCAATTGAAATATATAAACTTGAAACATTGATCAATGAAACTATGATAGTCATAATTGTCCACAGATAAATAGTGAAACAAAATAAATGAATGATCAATGTAAAATAGAAGCAATTGATATAAAAAGATCTCATTATTTGCAAATCTATTTGCTTATCCAAAATTCATGCATTTGAACTCAATTACCTTATCATGCTATATGAATAAACATGAAGGTAAAGGAGAAACAATGTTTGAGAAGGAGAAATTCAGTCGAATTGAATGCTCCTCCTCAAACTATGACCAATATAGATAAAATCATGAATATTGGATAAGTCCTCAACAAGGAAAGCCAAAAGAAACATACAAAGAAAACCAAATCAAAGAAAGCACAATCGTCATCAAGATAAAATACGAAATTAAATGAGATGACTCATATAAAAGAGAGAGATAATATGATGAAAACAATTGCATAAACTCTCATAAACCTTTCACAAAATATTAGTATAAAAAAAATGGGTCAATGATGAACTACGTATACGACATATTAAAGGGTATAAATGAATTGAACCAATTTATTTGCTCCCCCTTAAAATATGCGTATCTAGTTCCAAAGCACTTATAGCAAAAAAAATGATAACTTCAAGATCTAGGGATAAATCAAATATTGATTTCTCCCCCCTGCTCAATGCATATAAGGCTATAAAAACGTCATAAAACAAATAATGTCATCTTTAGAAGAGATATCCAATAAATAGTCACTAAAGATGAACGATCAAAATAATATCTTAATTAAGCACATATAATCAAAAAATGACATACATTAGCCTATATAGAAGAATCTTATATTTAAATATGATTGATCAATGCATGTTACCTTTTGAGAAAAGGATCATCATGAAAAGAAATAAGGTCCATTAAAAACAATCATGATGAGAATCACAATATAGCTCAAAAGATAAAAATAAAACTAAAGAAAAATATCATCATCAATAAAGTCAATTAAATCAATCATGATGAAAGTCAAAATATAGCTCAAAAATAAAAAATAAATCTCAAATATCATGTCCATGATTATCTAATTAAGAAATGATCAACCAATTTATTGCTTTGCATGGACTATGTATGTTTTACCATATATGTACCCATCAACGGGTAATAATCCAACCTTGCTAATACTAAATAAGAAACCAATGAAGTTCAAATAGCAAAGAGCATATGTGATAATCCATGAGTAGTCAAAGTAGAGTAATAAATTAACTTGATAACCACATAATTAGATAATATAGGACTATTCTATCAATAGGATCATTCATAAAGTAAACCAATAAATAATTATGATCCGTCATAGATTCCATCTAAACACCATATAAACAAACCAATGGAAAATATATAGAAAAGAGACAATCTTATTTAAATCATTGCAAATTTATTCCAAAGAAATGATAATATAATAAAATCATGACACAAAAGATGAGAGAAATTTAAGAGATGCTTTCCAATGACTAGTATAGAAGGTAGTTAAAGCGATGAATCACAAACCTTAATGGAAACAAGATTAAAAAAATTGTCAAACTAATTTTAGAGACCAAACATATGTATCTAAAATAGAAACAAATCAGGAAGAATTCATAAATCTTGTTTTTGTAAACTAGCATATCACATATAGATTGAAGTTCAAGAAGATAGCTAGATGAGTGAAAGTGAACAAAAAATCATGTAGCTTAACAATACATCGCAAATAAGCAAGCTAGCTACATAACTAATTAAGATTAATGAGATAGGCCATTAACATGATAAATGTGCTCATTAAATCTTAAGTCACTAACAAAAAAATACATGCTTAAGCATAGAGTTCACAATAGGGGTAATACATTTTGAATGATCAAAATGATTTATATACTCTTTGCTAAGCAAGGATAAGAGTATAAGATAGCAAGTAAATGAATTAGACTCTCATCAAGTAAAAGACAAAAGAGATGTTCATGAAAACACAATAGAGCAAATCTCTTTGCCAAATATTGAGATTAACCCAAGATAATGAAATAATAGATTGATCTAGAGAATGCAAAATTATAACCATTATGAAAGTGTATTCTCTAGAAATGGAAAATCTCAAAGTAAAAGTTTAACCCATAGTAGCTAAAGACATAAGAAGTATGATATATCAATTACATATATTCTCATGTGCTACAAAACATCATTGGGCAATAATAATAAAATATTTATAGCTCAAATATAAGACTAGATATGATGAAGTATTCTGGAACTTAGGGGAGGATCCAGAACTAGATAATGGTTGCAAGTAGACCTTAATAAATCTTAAGTCTATAAAGTGTTGATCACTTTGGGTTAGCTGTAGGGGCCGGTTCCCAGCTAGCGGTAGTCCGAAGACTAGTGCACCGTGTCGCTTCAGGCTATTTACACCTGTATGAAAGAAGGACCCTTTCGGCTTGTTTCCAAAATGTTCTTTACTTTTAAGAAATTAGATTTAGAGGAATATATGCAATATCATCAAACAACATCAAAGTATAAAAATCCCTATGAATAAGAGAGGTAAATACCCAAATAATAATGAAAGAATGATCATCAAAATTTGCTAAGAATATTTTCAAAACAAATATTTTCATAATACACTTTATGAAAATAAATATATAGAAGATTCATACTCAAAATAAGTATGATGATCTCAACAAGTAAGGTAAAGCACAAAACCAAGCAATTCTTAAAAGAACTTCCATAAAAGTCATGAACATTAATAAATATTTTCTCTCAACATTCCAACTTAAAGGCATTTGAATAAATAAATATCAGCATTTGGAATCAATAATGGCCATTGGATCTATAATATGATCAACGGCTGAGGCTGTTTCCGGTTCTGGAACAGCCAGGCCGAATTCGGCCCGAACTCTGGTAAGGGCAGAGTTCGGCCCGAATTTCGGATTCTAGTGACAGAACTGGAATCAGGCTGAAAAATGGTTAAGCAAAAAAGATCAAAATAAGAGTGAAAGACATGTATCCATAAAGTCAACAAATAAAAGCCAATAAGATATCATCAAAAAGAAGACTTTAAGGAATAAGCTAATTGATTCAAGTAGAGATAACACAAATTTAGTCAAAAGAATCAATAGCTAAATTATGAGGTAAGCAAAAGTATGAATATATACTCTTCAAAATAATATGAAACTTGAGCTTAACTCATATGCCCACATAAAGATATTTATACAAAAATAGATGTCAATATAATAAATACATGATCTACATGTAAATGAAGATTTAATGAATATAGTCATGTATCCATCATGAATGTTTGAAAAACTATCACAAATTCAAAAGTACGTATAAATAGACTTTATTAGGCAAAGACATAATTGATTCTCAATAGGATAATCAAAATAAAACATGAGAATCAATAATGAATATATTATGTAAGCACAAGGTTAACAAGAAGTATAAGTATATACTTATCAAGTGATAAGAAGCTTGTGCTAAACACATATATTCACAAATACCAATAATATACTAAATACAAATTGGCAAGAAGTAACTATCTCAAAACTTTTAAAGATGAAGAGTTAAAATCATATTAACTCAAATCAAAACCAAGGTTATATGGACTAGAGTGATATGCATACTTTATAAATAAGGATTAAAAAAAAACGAGGATGCATATATAGATGTGTCACACTACTAAAAAATGAGTGATAAACTATATAGTGTGAACTAGTCATTTAAGCTAAGTAATTAGTCATGCTAGATAAAAGAAATAAAACATTAACTAAGCATGCTAGTATTATATCTCACATTGATTTATATAATAAGCAACCAAAGGATGTCAAAGTGAGCTAGTAGCAAGACATCAAGAGAAACATGCTAAATTCTATAAAAATAAACCATTTAAAGAGAATCGTTTAGCATGTTACCAAAGTGGCTCTAGTGGCCACACTTGTGTTGGTACAATTGCTTGGAAGATAACCTTTGAGCTTTGCAACCACCAATACGCTTCCTCGGTGCTATGTCTTGATACAAGTAGCTCCACCTACAATATTAGGCGAAGACTTTGGTATCCAAATAAACTTGGATCCAAATTTGTTAGCTTTAGGGACCCATATACTATTTACTCTAGCATTGGTAGAAAAACTCCTACGAATAGGACAAGTTACACTCATGTGTCCAATGCGAGAGCAATAGAAGCACCTAATACTAGTGTGTGCACATGTATCGGAATGAGCATGATTATGAACATGTGACATACTAGAATGATGAATATTTCTAGAGTGAGCATGCATAGATTTGGTCTTAAGACTATCATATTCTAATAGCAAATCATTATGCACACAAGTAAGAGAATCACTATGCATGGATTTGGTCTTAAGAATATCATGTTCTAATAACAAATCATTATGCAAACAAGTAAGAGAATCAAATTTAGCATTTAAAGCATAATTCTCTTTTTCAAATAATGCAATTCTGGAAATAAAATCATCATTTTGTTTCTTTAAAGAGTCAATAGAAGAATCATGCAAATGATTTAGCTCATGTGCTTGCTTCTTAAGATCTTCTATTGATGAGGAAAGAGATTTGATTTTCAAAATTAAAGAATCATTCAAACTCTTTAAAGAAACACACGATGAGTTTTGAGAGTCAAGTCTAGATAATAAAATATTGTTTTCATTTCTCAAAAACTCATTATCTTCTTCTAAATGAATAACCTTTTCTACAAGTTCTTCATTTGTAGAATGAAAAGCCTTAGCAAACTTTAAGGATTGGTTAGCCATGGCCTTCCACTTAGAGCACTTATTGCATTTAGAAGAAACATGATTGTCTATGCTACTAGAAGTAAAACCCTCTTCATCGGAGGAGGAAGAATACGATGCCATACACAAATAAACAAGGATCTACTCTAAGGATGTTAAGCCTAACAATAGAAACCTTGCTCTGATACCAATTGAAAACACAAGTGTAGGCAACTCTAGAGGGGGTGAATAGAGTTTGTGTCGATAATTACCAAATAAAAATTAACACTATATCACCTCCACAAAATAACTATCAAGATAGTAAATAAATCAGAAGGAAATACGGAAGTAAATAAAGATCAGAAGAGCATACGCAAACACAGCAGTTTTAACCTGGTTTCCCTCGTGGAGGACTAGTCCAGGCTTGAAAACTCTAGCTCAGGATTCAAATCCACTATTTGTGAAATAGTAGTTTACAACCCGTGCCTTTTCTTCAGAAGAGCACGTCAACTTCTTACAGAGGATCGCAGTAGCGATTTGCTTGGATTTTTCCAAGCGACTTGGAATTGTCCAAG
This sequence comes from Iris pallida, assembly GCA_029216955.1. Classification (NCBI taxonomy): domain Eukaryota; kingdom Viridiplantae; phylum Streptophyta; class Magnoliopsida; order Asparagales; family Iridaceae; genus Iris; species Iris pallida. Next base: position 8,003,059 of record JANAVB010033012.1, on the reverse strand, counting down.
TGACTTTTCTTTTCAACTCTTGCACAAAAACTTCTAGCTGAATCGCACTTGAGCACCTTGGGGCTTAGGAAGTTTTGTGGCTAGTAGATTGGAAGAGTAAGGCTCTTGACTATATAGGCTATGTAAGAGAAGAAGAATAGAAGAGTGGATAATTCAAATGAGAGAAACCAAGGCCTATTTATAGGGTTCAGGACAAGCAGAATTCGGCCAGAATTCGGTATGGATAATTCAAATTTTTGGCCGTTGGACAGCTTGTAGCAAGCAGGCCCTAAAAATCAGGGTGCTGGAAATCAGGGGACAGAGTTCGGCCCGAACTCTGTGTAGAGGCAGAGTTCGGCCCGAACTCTGTCTCCAGCAGACAGAATTGGTCCATTGGGCTTTTGGACTTTGTGGAGCTTGGGCTTGGCTCAGGAATTGGTCTGTTGTATGGTAGAGCTTTGGAGAGATATGCTAGGGGTTGAGATGACTCAGTACAACTCAACGTACACATTCTCCTAGACTCAATAAATTGAAGATTACAGACTTGGAACAAATAGAAAAACTAAGAGCCCTTTTGATGACGCCTTTCTTCTGATATTTGAGCAGTCCTGAAGACGTCTTTTCCCTTGACAGCAGTCATCCGAAGATAAACAGATCTGGAAATCTGAATACCTTTCGGAGGCTTCGCCCCCGAACCCCCGACGGGGGGCGCTGCCCCCTCGACCCCTGTCCGCTGACCGGGCAGCGGAACCCCCGATGCGAGGCCCCGGATAGGTCGCTAGGCGGTTCGGAGAAATCTTTTTGTATGACGCCGTCTTCGCTCCATCATTAATTCTTCATTGCCTATGTCATGTTTGATCATGTTTGATCATGCTTACTGCATGTCTACAAATACATGTTAGGCCAGCAAAATATGTTGCAGTACGATACAAGTATAGTAATATAATACAGGACAATTAGGACATTGCTAAGTTTAAGTAGCAACATGATAGTGAGTATATGAATATTAGTGACATCATTATGTTAAACTTAACTGATTAGCCATATTCAAAAACACAATATAATCATTGGGCCAACAGTATGTGTTTACACAGAAGGAGCTCAACATGAGGCAGCACAGGTGGTTAGAGCTGATGAAGGACTTCGACATCTCGCTACAGTATCACCCAGGGAAGGCCAACATGGTTGCCAATACCTTGAGTAGGTATCCGACAGCCATGTGTTTGACTATGGACCGTCACTTGCTTGCTGACTTAGAGAGCTTGGGGATTGATGTGATTGTGCCAGGAGTTCAGATGCAGATGTGGGACCTTCAGATTTAGTTGGACTTGTTAGAGAGGATCAAGTCGACGCAGTTCGAGGTTATTGCTCTACGGTGTATCTGAGAACAGGTTCGAGCAGGGCTGGTGGATGGTGAGTTTACTCTTGCAGAGGATGGTGCTTTGAGGTATGGTTTCAGGCTGTGTGTGCCCAGTGGAGAGCTCAGGAAGCAGGTCATGCAGAAGTCCCACAGATCTCAGTACTTTATACATCCTGGTGCCAACAAGATGTATAGGGATCTGAGGGAGCACGTCTGGTGGTATGGAATAAAGCGGGAGGTAGCTCGCTTCGTAGCCAGATGCTTGGTCTGTCAGCAGGTCAAGGCAGAGAGGCAGAGGCCAGGAGGTTTGTTGTAGCCATTGCCCATTCTAGAGTGGAAGTGGGAGCATATCATGATAGATTTTGTATCTGGGTTGCCGCGTACACCAGGAGGAAAAGACGCAATTTGGGTCATCGTAGACAGGTTGACCAAATCGGCCTATTTTTTGCCATTTAAGGTGGGTACGTCTACTGAAAGGCTTGTAAAAATATACATGCGGCAGATTGTCAGGATTCATGGAGTTCCGGTCAGCATCATCTCGAATCGGGATAGTCGCTTTACTTTCCATTTCTGGCGGAGTCTGCAGACTAGTTTGGGCACTCAGCTCAAGTTTAGTACTGCATACCACCCTCAGACGGACTGACAGTCAGAGAGGACTCTTCAGACGCTCGAGGACATGCTGCAGACGTATGTTTTGGATTTTGGAGGATCCTGGGAGGATCACCTGCATTTGGAGTTTGCTTACAACAACAGTTTTTAGGTCAGCATTGAGATGTCACCTTTCGAGGCTCTGTACGGGCGTAGGTGTCGTACACCCTTATCTTAGGATGATGTCTGTGAGCAAGCTTTATTGGGACCTGAGATGGTTGTTGACGCAGCTGAGAAGGTGAAGCTCATCAAGGACATACTTTGCATGGCGCAGGACAGACATCAACACTAGGCCGATATCCACCGGAGGCCTTTAGAGTTTAAGGTACAGAATAGAGATAGGATTAGAAGTAGGTTGTTGTTTTTTTTATCATGTTTGATTATTTAGTAACTTGAGACCTTGTTTGTGTTTAGGTCGAAGATATGGTTTTTCTGCAGATATCTCTGACTTATGGTACCATACATTTTGGTGGAGGTGGGAAGCTTAGCCCGCGCTTTATCGGACCTTTCGTGATCAACATGAGAGTCGGTAACGTGTCATACAGGCTAGACTTGCCACCTGTACTAGTGGGTGTCCACAACGTATTCCACGTATCACAGTTGAGACGGTACGTGGCTGATCCTAGCCATGTACTTGATCATTCGGAGATTGAGGTGGGACCTACTCTCAGTTATCCACAGCAGCCAGTGGAGATTCTGGATCGCCAAGAGAAGGTACTGAGAAACCAGGTGATACCCTTGGTTCGCGTCGCATGAAGACATCATTCTCTAGGAGAGTCTACCGGGGAGTGGGAGGATCAGATGCGCGAGCGATACCCTTATCTTTTTGGACCTTGAGGTATGATTATCTATCCTTCTCATCGGTTTAGTTTTGCCTTTTAATTTTGAGGACAAAATTTTTTAAGAAGGGTAGATTTGTCACTATCATATTTTAGATTGAGGATATTTTGGTCATTTGTGAAAATTTGAATTTATTTGAATTTATTGAATTGGTGATTGTGATTTTTGACTTTGACTAGTTTAGACTTTGGAGACTAACCTAGGTGTTGACCCTAGCTATGGTGACTTGGTTAGCATGGTGTGACCCTAGTCTAACTTAAGTCAATCTAAGTTAGTCATTTAGAAATCAAGATTTGAATAGGGAGATTAATGAATAGGTTCATAGGCTTGAGACTTGTGAATTGATTTCATGACTAGTACAACAAGGCCCATAGCATATTAGACTAAACCCTAACCCTAGCCCTAGACCCCCTCTATTTGTGTGCAAAACTACGGCACACTTAGTGGTGCACAATGTCACGACCCGCACCCGCTTTTCGTACGCGAGCTCGTGAGCAAATGTCAACCCCTTGACCAAATTTTCTCCTATTTTATTATTATTATTATTATTTATTAATTCTTATTTGTCTCACATCTAAAATTTCTATGCTTGATATTATTCTACACCACTTTAAATAAAATAGAAAGGACCAATGAGTAAAAATGGTTTTAGCAGGGACCTATATACAAATAGGTTATTCAAATTTTTTTTAAAAAATCGAAGCTATAACACCCCTGTCTCGAATTCAAATCCAGATAAACCTTCGCCAGGATTTTGGATAGGAGCAAATCAAATCTCCTTATCTTCTCCTTCTTGATCGAACTCTAGTATTTATAGGAGAGGTTTGTGGCCAACCTTTCGGGAAACAAACCCTAGAAACCAACTGATTTCTTTGTCGCAAGAACAGCAAGGAAGAGGAGCAGTCCGGCCTCGAACTCGATCAGGAAGAATCGACGAAGGAAGCGGGTATCGACTCTAGGTACGGCCATATGTCCTGGAACTCCATTTCCTGTTATGTAGTTCAAGTATTCGCATAAATGCATGTTAAACCCCTGTCACCAGTAATAGGAATCCCTGTGTAATTTTCTCTCTACAAAATCCAGAACAGTTTAAATAAGTAATTATGTACATATTTTCCATTGCAGTAGAAGTACTTGTGAAAATGCCTTAGAGGGGTTTAAGGGTGTACTGTTTGACACAAGGATGCACATATTTATGTTAGTTCGGTGGTAAGTTCCTTGGAAACCAATGAATGATATCAATAGGCCATAGATGTCTGTACCTACATTTGTGTATATAGGATTTAGGTTTTTGTCTCCTGAACTGATCATGAGAGTGGTTCGCGGTTGTGGATGAAGTCCTTTGACGTTATAGAGTGTCGTGAAGTAGATGTAATAATCATATCAACTACAGGAATTACAAGAATGGCCCCTTCAGGGCTTTTCCAAATTTTTGGTTTCTGTCTGATAAGAGCAAGGAGATTTCTATGGATTGTAGGAAACAGTAAAATGTTAAAGAGAAGTTGTTCTGTGTGGCAAGAACTTGTGCTTGATGCTGAGCAACGTGGTTGTTTATGAGTAGCAACCGAGGATCAATTTCTCGCAAATACTATATTGAAGATTAAAAGTGAACTGCAGGAGCTCGATGAGTTATTTAATCCTGGCACTAACCATTTTACTGGAACAAAGTGGAAGGTTCTGGTTAGCAATGATTTCAGAAGGTCTTTCGTTGGAATAAAGAGTAACCTGACGAAAAAGATCATACTTGGCCTTCTATGGAAGCTTTCTTGTGGTTGGTGTCCAAAACGTAGAAGTCTTTATCTGTCTATGTATGTAAAGCAATTCAGGCCTAACAGTTGTTTGTACGACTGATGTTGTGAAAGAGAATAACTATATCCAAGTTATGAAGGTCTGGGATGTCTTAACTTTAATAGATGTCCCAAAACTTCTCCAACGACTCGAGCACATGATGTCTTTGTTAATCCTAGATATGTCAAGTACTGTATGGCTGACAAGTTTGAAGGGACCCTTCTAGTGCCTATGAGTTGGACGAACTGTCCTGAATCTTTCCTAGACAAAGAGTTATTACTGTATAATTCTGGAAGTAGGGAGTAGGTAGGGACTTGTCGTAAAGTATAGGCCATGGCAAGTATCAGAAATCTAACCCCAAACCCCCTTAAATATAGTGTCATGTTTTCAAATAGGAACTGTACCTGCATGAGCAAACCTGTGCCTTTCTCTTTAGGATTTCAAATAAGTCTACTTGATCTATTATTGGTTTCCAATTGTCCATGTGTACCCATGGTCAATTACAAGTACAAGGATATAGGACATCAATTTCTCCATGTACAGTATCAATATTGATAGATTGGCCTCGACCACACTAGGGAAAACAGACCATCTGTTGTAACAATGACTAACTATATGTATGCAACAGGTAAAATAGCATAGCCATAAGGTATCCCAGCAGCAGCATTACTTAATAGAAACCTGCAAGCAGGACAAGAGTTTAGGAAATAAAGGTTTGGACTATATGTATTTGTGCGCGTGCGTGTTCTGTAGTTTACATTACTGCCTCGTAGACCAAGGGATAGGAAAAATCCATAAATCAAGTTACAACAGGAACCAAAGAGAATTGATTCATATAGGGCTTGCCTTCGAGTTTGGTACTCAATACCTGAGAACATCAAGTCAACAGGAAACAAATAGGACTTATAGGGGTATGGCATGTTGGTTGGTAATAAGGAAGAGAAGAGGCTCGGACACATGTGCACATGTCAGTTAACACGAGCTTTAGAGAGACATCAATCTCAACAGACAGGGTATCGTATGATACAGAGCTGAGTATTAGGACTCTCATGTCATGTGAAGATATGTTCTCTGTAAGATGCAAGAGGGCAAGCCAACAAGATAATAGTAAGAGGATTAGACTTAGTCCTATATACATATAGGGATATCAATGTAAGGAAAAAACCTAAGTATCAGTAGTGGGTTATATGATGGTATCAGTAATTTAGATGGGTAGGTCATATGCCCATGGCTCATCAAGTAGAGAATGGGTCTATGTGGGATAGTCATATATAAATGTATACTATCTTGAGTTATAACCAACAACAAAAAAACAAACAAGTTGAACCAACCCATATGCCTATATGGCAGACCCAAGCAAATACTTATAGAGTTATATGAGAGTAGTGCAAAGAGGTAGATAAGTTAAGTCAAAAGTAGGGAAAGGAAACCAATGGTCTGATATGTAAACTTAGCACAACCATCTAGTAATAGCCATAATGGTTAGGATTTGACCTAGAGACTTAAAAACCAAGTAAATAGATTTTTCTCAATTCAAATTATTTATTGACATTGTAAACCCTAAAAACAGGTTACTTGGATCTTAATACGGATTCTGATTCATGCCCGCAGCTCAGGACCAAAGGCAAGTATACCTTGCCTTTCTACACAGCTTTATTTACATGCACTGTCTTTATTTATTATCCAGTTTTTCTCATACTATTGATATATATCTTTCATATCCTGTTCGTATATTTTTATCATTGCTTTAGACAGTGTTCTCAGTTAGCCTTGTTTCTTATTGGTCGTGCCTTGATTGAGTCGTGCTTCGTGTCTTGAACCTTGAAGCTAACCTGCGAGTCCACGATAGGGACGAGGGTTAGTAGTTATTGGTCCACACCTGCGAGTCCACACTAGGGACGAGGGTGATGCTAGCCTGCGAGTCCACACTAGGGACGAGGGTTAGTAGTAGATGCTAGCCTGCGAGTCCACACTAGGGACGAGGGTTAGTGGTATAGGGTTTACGCCTGCGAGTCCACACTAGGGACGAGGGTGATGCTAGCCTGCGAGTCCACACTAGGGACGAGGGTTAGTAGTAGAGGCTAGCCTGCGAGTCCATACTAGGGACGAGGGTTAGTAGTTCAAACCTGCGAGTCCACATTAGGGACGAGGGTTTGAGTATTCGTTTCGGTTATCCGTTGACATCTTGACATGAGTTCTCTAGTCCTTGTTCAGCAGTCCATTTATATGTAGACAATGTATAGTTTCGTGCTTTATTCAGTGCTCAGTTTTACTTGTTTATTCTGTACTTTTCTCCATGCATAATAAACTGTTAGAAAGGCTCGTTTTTATGTATCTTGCTAGTCCTTTGAGGACCTGATGATCTCTTCAGGTTAGCCGAGTTTGAGTCAGGAGCAGACCAGAGGGTTGAGCCCGCATCAGATCGCATCGCTTGCAGTTGAGGTGGTCTAGATTAGCAGTTTTATCCAGTTAGTTACTTCATGTATTACTCTATTTCTTCCGTCTATTGGTAGTGGATTTGTGTCCACCGGACGTGACATTTGATATTCAGTTTATTCATTGTTATTCAGTTTCATGTCTTTTTATTGATCTTGACTGTGACTCGATTATTTCTGTGGATGAGATATAGTTACCATGTGATTCTAGATTGTCGTGACTTGTATTTAGACAGCGTACTACCGTCGACACTGCGGCGTAGGCTGGACTTGGACACGTTTCGTATCCGAAAAGCGGGTGCGGGTCGTGACAAGTTTTTTTGGTGGCCCATGCAGGTCTACGTTAATCACTTCGATTACGTCACTGTGCCGTCGTGAGCCTGCGATTAGGATTAGACACTTAGGATCTCATCCACATGTTTTGACTCATTATTGGCCTCTAATCTTTGATTTCAGTGAATTCTTGACTTGCATCCTGTTTGAAAATATCTTCAACGGCTAAGGTGTTTGCTCTTGTTACAGTTAAGATGAACTCTCAAGACAACGCCGCACTGAACACTCCACCGGCTACAGGAGGCTTTTTCACATACATGACCCCGCCAACACAAGGAGGCCAGCTCACTCACATGGAAAATCAGCCGCAGCTCTCGAGATTCAACAGAGACGATATTCTACCACCACCACAGTTTCCTCTGCTGACTCCACCACCAGTATCTGGTCTGCCACCAGCATCTGTCCTACCGCCAGGAGTTCCACGTCCAGTACCAGCCATGCACCCAGCACCAACAATGCATCCAGCATTTGCCATGCACCCGCCACCGGCGATGTATCCAGCCTCGATGATGTATCCAGCACCTGCTCTGCCCCCGCCACCGGCACTGGACAGCCTCACCCTCCTGGGAATTTTCCAGCAGCAGGCCAACATCTTTCGCGACACCCTGAGAGAAGCCCTTCAGGTTCGAGATGCTCCGCGACAGCGCCCGGGGAATCCCAAGCACTTTATGGACTTTAAGCCCATGTCGTTTCATGGGACAGAGGCGATCGTCTACGCTGATGAATGGCTGGAGAACGTGGAGAGTTATCTGAAGATGGCCCGAGTCCCAGACGAACTGAAGATCGAGTCGGTCAGTGGACAGCTTTTCGACATCGCGCGGACATGGTACCAAGGCGAGCCCCGCTTTTCTGCTACAGACGTAACTTGGGAGGAGTTCAAGCGATTGTTCTAGAGGAAATTCTATCCATACGTAGCACGAGAAGCATTGGTGAGTCAGTTCGAGCACTTAGAGCAGGGCAACCACACCGTCGACGAGTACACATCGGAGTTTTCTCACCTCAGCCGCTTCGCAAAGAACTTGGTCAGCACCCCTGAAGACAAGGCGCGACGATTCAGGAAAGGACTGTCTCACGAGATTCGTCTAGCCATTGCCACCAGTCGAGCCGCCACTTACGAGGAGATTCTAGAAGTCGCCCAAGCTGTAGAAGAAGAACTAAGTCACAAGTCGAAGAGGAATCGAGACGCACTCGGAGGAGGCAGCGACCAATCAGCACCGACAAAACGTCCCAACCTTTCAGGGAAGACACCAGCGCAGCAGCACCAGTAGCAACCACAAGCAGTGCCACACCAAGTCCAAGACATTCCCATCTGCCAGCATTGCTCGAAGAAAGGCCACACTCAAGAAAATTATCGCAGCATATTAGGATTGTGTTGGACTTGTGGATCCAGCCAACACTTGTCTCACAATTGTCCGAAGAAGAACGCCAGTGCCCCACCACCACCGAACGCAGAAGGAGGGCGAGTCTTGCCATAATCACAGAAGGTGCGACAACACCACAAGGAGGAGCCGGTAGAAACTTTCAGTAGAGATTTGCAGCAGTAATATAGATAGACCTATTTTTTTATTGAATTGTTTAAATTGCAATTCTTTTATGACAGATGTTCTAGATTAATCGTTCTCGTAGATTACAGCTCCTTAAAATTTTGAGGACGAAATTTGTTTAAGGGGGGTAGAGTTGTCAACCCCTTGACCAAATTTTCTCCTATTTTTTATTATTATTATTTATTGTAACGCTCCAGTTCCAAAATACTTAGGACTAGGTACGTGTCCATGCCAGCTGCATACATACAAAGTACACCCTAATATATGGAAACCTTGTATGTATACATAAGCTGTAAAATGCAGTAGAACCATAATAACTAAATCTCATCCACTAGATAAATAAATGATATAAAAGCAACTCTGAATTTGTCATGTATACAATCGTTGGGCGGAGACAAAGTCCACTACCAACTATCTCAAATAAAATGTACAAGAAGTGATCGATAAAATAATGAGACGAACCAAGAGCAATCGTCTTCGAAAGAATGGAGAAGATCACGGCCTTGGCTAGAACACCTGTAAATTTATAGAAGCACACACCTGGAGAGATAACCAGGTCCTCAGAGGGACGTAACAAGATACATAAACATGCCATATAAATACTGAATATAAAATATGCCACAATCAAAGAAAGTGACAAGACATAAATAAGGTACTCTAACCATACTAAAGTGAACATGCAGTTAAGAACAAACCATTCGTCGCATGAGCCATGGCTGTAATGGGATCTGGTATAGTCCCCACTTGGGCACCAGTGACCGAGAGCATGACGTTGAAAACGACAGTGGCCAACCTGAGAGGCTCATACCCGTATCTCCGGCGGAGCTTCCGGGTTATAAGGGAAGTGCAATAGAAGCCCATACGACAAGAAAATGTTCTCCCCACCCAATGTACCTGTCAAGTCGCATCCACGACCATGTACCTCTACTAACTGCTAAGTCTCCTAACACGCCTCTATTAGCAGTTAGTCCTAACGCATGCACATGGGGGATCAGCCCACACACAAGAACCTCTACATGCTACTCATCTCACATATCCTCGTGGTACAACGGTGTCGAGGTATATGCAATACACTACAACGGTAGTCTCTTAACTCTAAGTCCATATGCATTCAAAAGATAATAACAAAGTATATCTAATATCACTGTGCAAACAATAAATCAAGAACTAGAAATAATGAACAGTTATATGTAATAAAATGCAACTGAATATAAACAGTATAATGGCAAGGTATCTTGCCTGCGGTGCGAGAAAGACAAATCCAAGAGTAGCAAGTGTCAGCACCAAAACTCACAAATCACTGATAACTCCAGACGCTGAAACAAACATCAAAAATGATCTCGGTGAAGTAGATATACCTAGAAAATGCATGTCCAAAAGTCAAATTCTGGAACAGGGGCAAAATCATAATTTTGGGTCAAAACGATGTCTGCCGTTGGACCCGCTTTGCACCGAAATGCGTGCCAGAACCTACGGTCTCTAAAGTAGTCAAACTACATGTCTACATATTTGTTTTGACGAGAAAAATCCAACGGTATGTCCAATTTTGGATTCCGGTGGGCTGTGCACAAAATCGCCCGTTGAGTGGGATTGTGGGCCCGCCAAAATGGCGTCCCAGTCAACGGTCTCAGAATCGGACCAAACCTGGCATACAGGACCAAAAAAATATTTTGAGTCCAATGGCGCAAGTTTCATCGCAATATGATGAGTGTGCACAAAGTTGTGACTTAATTTGCAAAAGGTCGATACGGGATATCTCGACGGATACGCATCGATTTCGTCGCGCACATGTAACAAAATCGGGTTCCGTAAGTTCCCACACGTCGACAACATCCATATGCGCCTCTTGATGCGTATAGTGCGCGACCACGTCGCCCAGTTTGTCGGGGCACACGCCGTATCGGGTGTTTTCCCACTTTTTGAAAACAGAATTTACAGTTTTTCGTGAAACTTTTAACAACGTGTAACTTTCTACATACTAGATGAAAAGTGAATCCAGAAGGTGCGTTACAATCTTGGTTATGTTGTCTTTGACTGTCTTCAATTAGTTTTTATAAAAGTTTAATGGACAGTGAGAAAAGTGGCCGACAAGTTGATGTTTCAAAACAGTTTTTAATATTCAGAAAAGTGGTTTTTTTCTCCAACTTCGTCTCGATTTTTCGAGCAAGTTGGATGGTCATATCAAAATCCACCTGGGGGATCTTGAAGAGGGTCATGTGGGCTTTCTACATGAATTTACGGATCTAAAAACGGATTTAAAATGATGGAGATATCGATCGGTGAAGTAGGATACCTTAAAGTGGGAATCTGTTGTTATCGTCGTTTGTTGTTGTCGTCGCGACCGCGAGGTGCTGCTCGGCCGAGGCTGGACGAGGGAGATACGGGGTGAGCGGAGGAGAGAGGAGGAAGGAGAGAGGAGGAAGGAGAGATTGATTAGGGTTTGGGTTTAGTTTTAAGACATATATATACATATGTATATATGTGAAGGGGATCAAAGAAAAAAAAAGGGTCGGCCCCTTGTTGGTGCTGCTGCTACTTTATTATGGGCGACCATCAAAGCTAATACTGCTGCTTTGTTCTTCATGTGGTCGGTTCCCACTAGGTGGGGCCGACCACATATATACCTTTTTTTCCCTCTATTTATAAATTCAAATATTTCAAATATATAACTATATCTATATATGGATATGTATATATCCATAAATACACAAAAAAATCTATTTAAAATCCAAATATCCTTTAAAAGTCAACTATCCAATTATTTAATATATTTGAGCATATCTACATATATATAAATTCAATCCTTAATAAATCAACTCAAAATAATCATGATATTTAAATAGGAAAACATGTTTATTAAATCTCCACAAAATAACTTAAATTATAATAAAATAATATTAATCGTCCCAATGGGTGAACCAATACCGCACACTCTTATCCGGGTCCAGAAAATCTACAATCTTGTAAAATATTATTTAATAATAAAAATACCAATAATTGTACATATAACTAAATAATTAGAAATTGTACAAAAAATTCTAAAATAATTTAGGAAATATTTCTACGTACATAAAATATGTCTACACGGCCACCTTGGTCACACCACATGCCTACATGGGCTTAAATTGGTTCGGGCCCTGTTCGGGCTGAATTGGACAACCCGGGTCATCTAAAAAATCAATATATAAAATAATATTTAATTAAAATAATTTAAATAAGTTAATGCACAACTCGGCCTGATTTTTCTAGTTTGGACATCACCATGGCTAGGCTTCCCCGGCATGACTGGTACATTAGTCAAGGCACACTGCTACAACTTCCGTGCCAAAATTCATGGTCGCCTTGTGCTCAAAACACAAAAATGGCTAAGGTCATTTTTAATAATTAATAAAAACCATAAATTGTATAAATTAAATTTGAAGTCTAATAAAATAATAAAAAAATAATTTTTTTAAAAAATAGGGGTTTTACATCCTACCCAACTTACAAGAATTTCGTCCTCAAAATTTAAGATTAATAGGGTAGATAGGGATGAGGGATAGGAAGAGTTCTTCAATACCAAAATACAATTAAAATTTTGGAGGAGGTGATAAAACGTCGTCCAACACCACCGTGCAATAGAAAATTGTGGAGTCGATATATACAAAAATATATCATGGTTATGGAATTGAATAAGGATCGCTAGTGATGGTAACAAAATTTAATAATCCAGTTTAGGAAATAGTAAGGATTTGAGTAAACCAAAGAGAATCGTTTAGGAGATGTGATTCCTTAAGGGGGAACTGGATACTAATCGTCTTGGTCGAGGGTTTGATTAAGTGAACGATTTGAATCATTCTCGAGCGTTTAAGAATAATTGGGAGGGCACGATAACAGTTCTAGGTTTGAGAAAATGAGGAGTAGTTAAATGCGAGGATACAGCCACATGAGTCGATCGGTGGCTATCTATATTTGTCTATAATTAACCGATTGGGTAACCACAGATGATACCTTGAGTCTATCTAGCAAGTACAGTACCTTGTCTTTCCAAAATAAGTAAAAGACAAGAACAACAAAGGTTTCAAAGACGGTGTTATATATTGCGTACGAATTACGGGGTTCATAGGCGGCAAAAATAATTCAAAAGTGAATTGCCAAGGCTGTCGCGGATGAGACCCTAAGGCAAGTTTACTATGTCTTCATCCACGTAGAATAATATGTGATAAGCGAACCAAAGTGCAATAGGTTGATCAGACCATCATGCACCGGTTCTGATTAGACAATATGTTAGTGGGTGCACCCAATAAAATATGTCATGATCAAGCTCGAAAAGAATAAGCTTGCAAAAACTAAAGCTAATTTAGCAGCATGAGATTGTCAAAATATGAGTAATTGAGGTAATGATGAAGGAAATTAAATAGTCCAAGATCTTTTAAAATCGAGTCTTGCCCGAAGTATGGGCCTATACAGTTGTCCTAGTTTCTTCCTTTATGGCTTCTTAGACTAGATAAGGTAGGGTCCTCTGAATTTAGAGTCTAAGTGAACTTACCAATGTGGTTCACAAGAAAAAGGTTTGTTAGATGGCGAGGTATTCTACCCAACTTACAAGAGTTAAACTAATAGTATCATAGGACAATGGGTCAAGCAATCAAGATAAAGTACAAATTTAAGCATTTAAAGAATTTAGTAGAATACAAACACATATTGGGTCGAAGAAATTGAGTCGAGGTTGAATCCCTATCCGTGGTCGAAAACATATCAGTATCATGGTAAAGATTATAGTTTGGCCATTTTGACCATAAGGTCATATCAAGAAATAGAGTACAAGGAGATGGGTTTTGGTGGGATATGATATGTCTACATGAAGGTGGGCTTGTCTAGGCCTTACATATGGAATTTGTTGGAGGAAAAAGTCTAGTGTTGTACTCCAAATATCTAAGTCACGGTAAGGGACGCCAAAAGATCTAAAATAGAAAGTGGGAGTTCACGAGGTGATAATTAATGCACAATAATAAGGGAGATCAAGTTAAAGCATGAGATAAAATTAATTAAAGAATCCAGTAAAATAATTTAGGAAAGAATTCCGGAGGGAAGATAGTCTTCTAGATGAATACAGTTAAGGAACCATTAAATCATTATTCAAATTGCAAATGGGTTAGAAGGTTCAATTAAAAGATCTAGAATTGAAGGAAGGTCGAGTAAGCCGAGGTGGAAATACAGTCACATAGCTTGGTAGATGACTAACAACACTTGTGTATATGCTACTATCATGGTCATAAGTGATATGGCAATTAGTATGGAGTACATTTGTCTTATTAGAACTATCTTGATGGCCTACTATTAAAATTTAGCTCAAGTATCCTCAAAAAAATTTCAAAAATAAACTTTCAAAAATATACCATCAAAATTTGTATTTACTCCAAGCCGTTCAAATTTATCATAAATAAAAATTTAAATCACTTTCATAAATATCAAAGCAAACTTTATCACGTTACCACTAACTTTTTCCAAAATTAACGTTTAAATTCAACTATTTAACTCAAGAGTTCATAATTTACGAATCCATAAAAAAATTTCACAATCAATCAAAAATTTAACAATCAAAATTTTTCAAATAACTCATAATAAAACTCTTAGCATACTAAAAACAATCTCAAAAATTAAGCTCAATGCTCTCATAATTTTAACTTCTTTTCATGCTAAGTTATTACAACAAAATCACAACTTTTAAATGGTAACTTCCTTTAATCAATCAAAATAACTATCCATCACCTCCTTCGAAATTCTCCCAAAAATTTTAATATTAGCAATCCCACATTAAACTAAATTTTCAAATAATCTTATCAGTCAAAATCTTTTTTTTACCAAAAATCTAAATAGATTTGTAAATCCTCAATCATAGGACACAATTTAAGATAAAGAAAAATTCTCAAAAATCGTTTTCATAACTTTCAAATATTTTAAACCAAAATTCACCGTCATTACTTTCCCTTAAAATTTAAAATTTTATAAACACAAAAATCGTAAGTTGTACAACTCCGTTTAAATAATTCCTACGACCATTTTTAAAAGCTAAGATCATTTTCAAACCAAATTTATAAGTGTTCAAGGTGCATAACTATAATACAATAAATCATGAACATTAAAACTCGAAAATCAAATAAATTTTATATTTGTTCAAAGATGTATATCTATCACCCAAACTCATAAATATCAAAACTCGAAAAGCAAATCAATTTTATACTTGTGCAAGGATGTATAACTATAATCCAATAAATCATAAATATCAAATCTTTGAAAATCAATCAATTTCTTAAATCGAGTATGAAATTCTATAAATCCTCTGGTGTTTACTATTTAGAAATCTCAAGGTTAAAACTTTCCGTGGTAATATCCTACTTTACAAATTACTAATCATTAATTCACAAAAAGCCTTTTTAACTCAATTAAAGTCTTGAATGTATTCCAATTGCCAATATAACCATTCTAGCCATGCGTTTGACTTATGAGCATATACTAGTGTAGTCCTCTTGCTAGTTGACACTAAGCACGAAAATAAGAATCAACGGTAGAAAGGAATCAAGCAAGATGCAGTTCAAGGAGGTCGAACAAGAGTTCAGAATTTAAAGCCAAGGGAAGAGGTCAAGCTGTATGGATGAGATTCCTAGATTCTAATCCTATGTTGCAGGCTCATATCGGTACAGTAACGTAACCGAAGTGATAAACTCGACCTGCATGGGCCACCACATTTATTAATTATTATTTGTCTCACATCTAAAATTTCTATGCTTGATATTATTCTATACCACTTTAAATAAAATAGAAAGGACCAATGAGTAAAAATGGTTTTAGCAGGGACCTATATACAAATAGATTATTCAAATTTTCTTTTAAAAACTGAAGCTATAACACCCCTGTCTCGAATTCAAATCGAGATAAATCTTCGCCAGGATTTTGGATAGGAGCAAATCAAATCTCCTTATCTTCTCCTTCTTGATCGAACTCTAGTATTTGTAGGAGAGGTTTGTGGCCAACCTTTCGGGAAACAAACCCTAAAAACCAACTGATTTCTTTGTCGCAAGAACAGCAAGGAAGAGGAGCAGTCCGGCCTCGAACTCGACCAGGGAGAATCGACGAAGGAAGCGGGTATCGACTCTAGGTACGGCCATCTGTCCTGGAACTCCATTTTCTGTTATGTAGTTCAAGTATTCGCATAAATGCATGTTAAACCCCTTTCACCAGTAATAGGAATCCCTGTGTAATTTTCTCTCTACAAAATCCAGAACAGTTTAAATAAGTAATTATGTTCATATTTTCCATTGCAGTAGAAGTACTTGTGAAAATGCCTTAGAGGGGTTTAAGGGTGTACTGTTTGACACAAGGATGCACATATTTATGTTAGTTCGGTGGTAAGTTCCTTGGAAACTAATGAATGATATCAATAGGCCATAGATGTCCTACATTTGTGTATATAGGATTTAGGTTTTTGTCTCCTGAACTGATCATGAGAGTGGTTCGCGGTTGTGGATGAAGTCCTTTGACGTTATAGAGTGTCGTGAAGTAGATGTAATAATCATATCAACTACAGGAATTACAAGAATGGCCCCTTCAGGGCTTTTCCAAATTTTTGGTTTCTGTCTGACAAGAGCAAGGAGATTTCTATTGATTGTAGGAAACAGTAAAATGTTAAAGAGAAGTTGTTCTGTGTGGCAAGAACTTATGCTTGATGCTGAGCAACGTGGTTGTTTATGAGTAGCAACCGAGGATAAATTTCTCGCAAATACTATATTGAAGATTAAAAGTGAACTGCAGGAGCTCGATGAGTTGTTTAATCCTGGCACTAACCATTTTACTGGAACAAAGTGGAAGGTTCTGGTTAGCAATGATTTCAGAAGGTCTTTCGTTGGAATAAAGAGTAACCTGATGAAAAAGATCATACTTGGCCTTCTGTGGAAGCTTTCTTGTGGTTGGCGTCCAAAACGTAGAAGTCTTTATCTGTCAATGTATGTAAAGCAATTCAGGCCAAATAGTTGTTTGTACAACTGATGTTGTGAAAGAGAATAACTATATCCAAGTTATGAAGGTCTGGGATGTCTTAACTTTAATAGATGTCCCAAACTTCTCCAATGACTCGAGCACATGATGTCTTTGTTAATCCTAGATATGTCGAGTACTGTATGGCTGACAAGTTTGAAGGGACCCTTCTAGTGCCTATGAGTTGGACGAACTGTCCTGAATCTTTCCTAGACAAAGAGTTATTACTGCATAATTCTGGAAGTGGGGAGTAGGTAGGGACTTGTCGTAAAGTATAGGCCATGGCAAGTATCAGAAATCTAACCCCAAACCCCCTTAAATATAGTGTCCTGTTTTCAAATAGGAACTGTACCTGCATGAGCAAACCTGTGCCTTTCTCTTTAGGATTTCAAATAAGTCTACTTGATCTATTATTGGTTTCCAATTGTCCATGTGTACCCATGGTCAATTACAAGTACAAGAATATAGGACATCAATTTCTCCATGTATAGTATTAATATTGATAGATTGGCCTCGACCATACTAGGGAAAACAGACTATCTGTTGTAACAATGACTAACTATATGTATGCAACAGGTAAAATAGCATAGCCATAAGGTATCCCAGCAGTAGCATTACTTAATAGCAACCTGCAAGCAGGACAAGAGTTTAGGAAATAAAGGTTTGGACTATATGTATTTGTGCGCGTGCGTGTTCTGTAGTTTACATTACTGCCTCGTGGACCAAGGGATAGGAAAAATCCATAAATCAAGTTACAACAGGAACCAAAGAGAATTGATTCATATAGGGCTTGCCTTCGAGTTTGGTACTCAATACCTGAGAACATCAAGTCAACAGGAAACAAATAGGACTTATAGGGGTATGACATGTTGGTTGGTAATAAGGAAGAGAAGAGGCTCGGACACATGTGCACATGTCAGTTAACAAGAGCTTTAGAGAGACATCAATCTCAACAGACAGGGTATCGTATGATACAGAGCTGAGTATTAGGACTCTCATGTCATGTGAAGATATGTTCTCTGTAAGATGCAAGAGGGCAAGCCAACAAGATAATAGTAAGAGGATTAGACTTAGTCCTATATACATATAGGGATACCAATGTCAGAAAAAAAAACCCAAGTATCAGTAGTGGGTTATATGATGGTATCATTAATTTAGATGGGTAGGTCATATGCCCATGGCTCATCAAGTAGAGAATGGGTCTATGTGGGATAGTCATATATAAATGTATACTATCTTGAGTTATAACCAACAACAACAACAAAAAACAAACAAGTTGAACCAACCCATATGCCTATATGGCAGACCCAAGCAAATACTTATAGAGTTATATGAGAGTAGTACAAACGGGTAGATAAGTTAAGTCAAAAGTAGGGAAAGGAAACCAATGGTCTGATATGTAAACTTAGCACAACCATCTAGTAATAGCCATAATGGTTAGGATTTGACCTAGAGACTTAAAAACCAAGTAAATTGATTTTTCTCAATTCAAATTATTTATTGACATTGTAAACCCTAAAAACAGGTTACTTGGATCTTAATACGGATTCTGATTCATGCCCGCAGCTCAGGACCAAAGGCAAGTATACCTTGCCTTTCTACACAGCTTTATTTACATGCACTGTCTTTATTTATTATCCAGTTTTTCTCATACTATTGATATGTATCTTTCATATCCTGTTCGTATATTTTTATCATTGCTTTAGACAGTGTTCTCAGTTAGTCTTGTTTCTTATTGGTCGTCCCTTGATTGAGTCGTGCTCCGTGTCTTGAACCTTGAAGCTAACATGCGAGTCCACGATAGGGACGAGGGTTAGTAGTTATTGGTCCACACCTGCGAGTCCACACTAGGGACGAGGGTGATGCTAGCCTGCGAGTCCACACTAGGGACGAGGGTTAGTAGTAGATGCTAGCCTGCGAGTCCACACTAGGGACGAGGGTTAGTGGTATAGGGTTTACGCCTGCGAGTCCACACTAGGGACGAGGGTGATGCTAGCCTGCGAGTCCACACTAGGGAAGAGGGTTAGTAGTAGAGGCTAGCCTGCGAGTCCACACTAGGGACGAGGGTTAGTAGTTTAAACCTGCGAGTCCATATTAGGGACGAGGGTTTGAGTATTTGTTTCGGTTATCCGTTGACATCTTGACATGAGTTCTCTAGTCCTTGTTCAGTGTCACTCCCCGTTCCCAGAATACGTATTTTTATACATGTACTACTCGAATATATTTATTTAGTATTTATTATGTATTTATTTAATATTTATCATGTATTATCCTGTATTTAAATTCCTTTAATTTTATGTTAATCAATTAATCTGCTCTTTAAATTTTTATGTTAATTTATTTCCTGCAATTATATTTCTGCAATTTTATTTCTGCACTTTATTTCCTGCTCTTATTCCCTGCCTTAGTCTTGCTTATTTGGGTTCGGGTTGGCTTTGGTTGGATCCCCATTGGACCCGGCCCAACTCCCACCTACCACCCCTTTTCTATTTAAAGCTTACATCTCTTTCTCTCTCCTCATAAACTTACATTCTCACCATTACTCCTCTTCTTCTTCTTCATTACTCTCTCTACCTACCAAACCGTAGGCAAGTACAACTTGCTCCATATGAGAACCCATGTTTTTATGGTTCATTTATCTTCCTCTCGTGATCCTAAGAGAGTTTAGAACTTGGCATTTTTCATTTCGAAGTCTTAATTTTTGTAGATCTAGAAATTAGTTATTTTCGGATTTTGGTGGTTTTGATCTATCAAACTTCTTTGTTTGCAAATTTTGATGGTTCCATGTTGTAGAGAAGTTTATTCTACCCAATTTTGACCTTTGGAAAGTTGGATTTGGACTTGTTTTGACCAAGTTATGGACCTTTGAAGCTTTGGGGTGCAACCATGGAGTTCTTGCTGTTTAGAGAAGACAGTGAGCAGTGTACACTAGCTTTTTAGCTTGCGTCACTGAGCTGTGCGTGCTCTTTAGCGCAGCGCAGTATGGAGTTCATACGCTACCTTTTGGGAGCGTATGACTTGCATACGCTGACTTGAATGGTCAGGAGTCGTATGGAGTTCATACGCTACCTTTTGGGAGCGTATGACTTGCATACGCTGACTTGAATGGTCAGGAGTCGTATGGAGTTCATACGCTACCTTTTGGGAGCATATGACTTGCATACGCTGACTTGAATGGTCAGGAGTCGTATGGAGTTCATACGCTACCTTTTGGGAGCGTATGACTTGCATACGCTGACTTGAATGGTCAGGAGTCGTATGGAGTTCATACGCTACCTTTTGGGAGCGTATGACTTGCATATGCTCACTTGGGTGACTAGGAGTCGTATGGAGTCCATACGCTAGCTTGACCTGAGCGTACGCTGACTTGAGCATAGCCTGACTTGAGCGTAGGCTGACATGAGCGTAGCCTACTTACCCTGGATCTTCTATAGCCCTATACATTAATATTTTATTAGATATTTAACGTCCATTTTATATCCGTACGCCTTTTGGCATAAACTTGATAAAATCATGATATGTTAATACTTCTGTGAAATATAGATTGTTACGTGGGATGTACCATGTGTCATGAATTGAGTTATAGATACCCCGATTGACTGGAATTAAACCCTGAGAGTTGTAGACTCGACCCCACTGAATACTAATTGACTTTCATGCCTTGTCACCATTGATAATAATGGTTATCTTGACTAAATTGATCATGCGTTCCTAGTTGGAACTAAGAGACTGGCTAGTCGTCTTATTGAATTGCATGAATGAGACACGTTCATGTTATGAACTATTGTAATCGACTGGCTGATCCCGAATATTGACATACATGCACATGCAGGCTTCAATCTATTTATTTACTTATTTATTTTCTACAAAAGAAGCATGTGTACTTTATGGTCAAGGTATGATTATCGTGGTTAGATTTGATTGTTGTATTACGCTATGTAAGACCTGCAACCTAACCGCACTGGTATCATTGTAGAGTTGTGCATATCGTACCCCGTACGAAAGTACTCATTTGAATGACCATGATCCACGGCATGGGATTTCACTCAACGTAGGGATTATTAAGTTAAATAAAATAATGATGGCATGGAGAGAATGGATTCTCGAGTTCTTACATGGCAGCCCCCTTGGGACAAGTAGTACCCGACGGGCCGGCTGGTTCCCACAGATACTGTAAAACTGCCACACGGGCAGGGAACAGTATCTGCTTATATTATTATTGTATATTGTATATTGATGACGGGCGTCCTGCTAGGACTCGTCTAATTCATGTATGGCGCACATGATTCACTGGATAGACTAGCCTTGCTTGCACGTAGTAAGAACTGAGGAATCCCTAATTGCATTATTCCAGGATAACTTGGGACTCACAATAGCAAGCCGTAGGAGTTGATTGGCCGTTCAAGATGATTTGTTTGTGTACTGTACTACTCTGTTACCTAACTAGGATGATCAGAATGTCAGGACATGACGGGCCAACTTCTGTCCTTGTTTGGTTGGGAGGTTGGTTCGAAGTGTCGTGATGTGATGTGAATCCTAGTGGAAGGCAGAGATCTATTATTATATTCTCTTACTTACTGGTTTTAGTTCTCATGTCGTGCTTCCTTGTGGTACTTGCTATTAGAGGCCTAACCTCTCTGGTTTTGCATGGCCAGATTTAGAGCCGGTCCCCGAGGATGCAGCTTACTTCTACCTCCAGGATGGTCAACACTAGAGGGATGATCGCAGGAGGACTCGAGTGGGTTTCTTACTTCCCTGTTCATTTTGTTATCTACTTAATACCTTGCCGTTTGGCACCGACATGTTAGTCGGATTATCTTGTACTTACTTTTACATAATTGTAATTAAAGTCAGACTGCAGCTGATAACAATTGTGTATACTTTTGCTACATCAATCTGGCTATGTTTTGTAAAGCCAGATATCAAGAACATTTTGACTGAGCGTTTGGGATGCCTTACTGCTTTATCTTACATGTTCTCTATTTCTGTTCCTTATTCGAATGATTGAGACAATAGATGTGTAATGACCATAGTAAGACTTTATGTAGTATGCACCCCCTCGTCTGGTTAGACAGCATTGATCGTATTATACGGTATTCATCTACCCGTAATACGTAGCTGGCTGAGTCATTCCCCCGCTCTCCAGTATTCTGGTTCTGGGGCGTGACATTCAGCAGTCCATTTATGTGTAGACAGTGTATAGTTTCGTGCTTTATTCAGTGCTCAGTTTTACTTGTTTATTCTGTACTTTTCTCCATGCATAATAAATTATTAGAAAGGCTCGTTTTTATGTATCTTGCTAGTCCTCTGAGGACCTGATGATCTCTTCAGGTTAGCCGAGTTTGAGTCAGGAGCAAACCAGAGGGTTGAGCCAGCATCAGATCGCATCGCTTGTAGTTGAGTTGGTCTAGATTAGCAGTTTCATCCAGTTAGTTACTTCATATATTACTCTATTTCTTCCGTCTATTCGTAGTGGATTTGTGTCCACCGGACGTGACATTTGATATTCAGTTTATTCATTGTTATTCAGTTTCATGTCTTTTCATTGATCTTGACTGTGACTCGATTATTTCTGTGGATGAGATATAGTTACCATATGATTTTAGATTGTCGTAACTTGTATTTAGATAGCGTACTACCGTCGATACTGCAGCGTAGGCTGGACTTGGACACGTTTTGTATCCGAAAAGCGGGTGCGGGTCGTGACAGCAAGCCAGCTATGTATCGAGCGGACTCCAGCCCGACTCGAATACGTAAATGCTATCAAGGCTATGGTATACTTGTAACACCCAGTTTTTTGAAATTGGGGTAATTTTGAAATTTTATTATTTTTATTATTTATTAATGGTATTCTAGTCATGATATGATTTTTGGTAATTTTTAGTTAATTAAAACTATTTTCTAAGTCACGACTTATGACTTTGTGATTTTACTAGTATAACCCTAGTATAAACTCTAGAGATTTCATAACCTAGAGACTACCATGACCATGTAAGCCTAAGCAAGTGATTAGGATACCAATTTAGCACTTTTTAGCCTAAAGGGTATTTTAGTAATTTTTTAGGATTTATTTGGAATTATTTGGATTTATGTGATTTATTATTATTTAATTAGTTGATTTGTGTCATGTTAGCTCCTAACCTAGTTTAGCACTAATCCAGAGGTTAGCCACTAACCTAGAAGACTAATGTTAGATGTTAACTTTATTTTAGAAATATCTAGGTTTGATAAATACCTAGATATCTTACTTTTTAGATATTTTAGAACCTAAATATCTATTCCCTTAGTCAAAGCCTTAGGGGCTAAGTTAGCAAGGTGGAGGGGACCCTAAATATCTACCCCCTACCCCCCATGGCAGCCAACCCATGCCCCCATCCTATATGCACACCCCCCTTTCATTCAAGCCTCTTTTTATTCACAAAAATCAAGTTTTTCCTACAACTTCAACCCTTCACCATTTAACCATTTTAACACCAAATTGGGTCTAGTCTTTTGCATTGGACTCCCCTACACTAGGGAATACTAGTTATGGCTTGCTAGCAAGGATTTGTGGAGCTTTGGACATTGGGAGTTGAAGGGGGTTTTCATTCAAAAAGGCCTATTATTGAGGATTTTGCACTCATAGGTAAATACCTATAAACCTAGTTAATATTGTGTTTTCTCTTCATAATTGCATGCATCTAGGTACCATGGAACTGTAGGCCAAGTTTGGTAGGAAGTAGGTTCGATTTCGTGTCCGTATTGGACACGTATCCATGTTTGAAAAACAGTGTTTGGTGAAATGCCACTTAGGAATAAAGGTTGTTATTTTGCAAAACAAATTACACATTTGGGTAGCCCTTGGCATGCTGATCACGAGACACTAGGACTGAGCACATTTCTGTGCTGTGTCCGTGTCCAAAATGGACACGAACTCGCAGCACGAGGCCACGTGCGCGTGCCCTACTACCATGCGGCTCGTGCTCACTGCACAGAGCACTAGGACACGTAAAATTTGACATGGACACGGGGGCAGTGTCTACGAACATGCCTCCAAAGTTTCGTGTCACGCCGTGTCGTGTCGAGTGAGAAATCTCGCTCGTACTGGACACGCACTGCACTGCACGCGCACGTTTTTCTCACTGACACGCGACTCGTATCGCACGGACACGACACTTGGGCACCTCGTGGTGACACGAGTGGGTAGCCCATCATGTGGCGAACACGTGGACACGAGCACGAGACGTGTCGTGTCCTGTGTTGCGAGCACGAGGCACTTGAACCCGTGCACGACGCGGTCTGAACACGCGTATCAGTCGTGTTTTTCACGACTGATACGGACCTCGTGTCGTGTCCTGGAGTGGCGTGGACACGGGGCAGGCACTTGGACACGTGCACAACCCCTAGGTGAACCTTCGTGCACGAGCACGATACACATGAGTGTGTGTGTCATGTCCTAGAGTGAGTTGCACACGTGCACGACACTGTGTATTGTGTGTGTATCAGTATTTATCTGATTGGGTTTCCAGTGAGTTTGACACGTCGTGTCGTGTCTAGACTGTGTCAGGCACCTAGGACACTAGAGGATACCTAGGGCTAGTGTTACCTACCTTGGGTTTCGAGCCTTAGCTCGGTTTGGATCGGGTATCGGGTTCACCCATTTTTCCTGTGAACAGTGATTCCTAGGGTCGTGTCTCGCCAGTGCGTTGCTGGCTGCGGTGAATCCATAGTCTCCATACTTCAAATAATTGGCGACAGTGCGCTGCTGTCCTGCCATTATGAGTTAACTAACATTCTCGTAACTATATCTGTAAATAACTCCCTAAGCTTCTAGAGATTCAAACAAATTGACTATGAAATAAAGTATAAGTATCCATCAGTCATAATCCTTAGAATAAAAGATGAACATGGAGGAACAAGTCGAGGAAAAGAATTACAAACATTCTAGTATCCATTTCATGTATATCCAAACCATTGAGGAAAAACTTTGAATTGAAACTAACTCGAGGTTCGTCTATGGATAACATAAAAATAATAATTCTTAGGCAAAATAGAAACTAAATAGGCAGTTCGACTAAGATATGAGGATGATATCTAAAGGGGCAAAGAGAAGGAATTTAATAGTTTATCAAGGTTAGATCATTACTTCTATGAAGCCCGGTCTCACTAGTTGAATAATCTATCCACCTTAGACCATTTCGTCCTATCAAGAGGTAATAGTGTACCTATGGGGATCTAACAAACTATCAAAATTAATCACTCCTTATCTAAATTCCATGGCCTAGACTACCCATCGGTAAATTTGTATAGGGGACTCCTAGTCCTAGTCATTCTCGTAAATTAAATTAATTCTAATTCGTGAAATGAGCATTTCCTGATCGCAGGCTCGCAATAGTACGGCTAACTTAAGTACTATCACGAGTTCGCATGGTTTGCGAAGACAGACCTGCATGGGCCACCACAAAAACTTGTCACGACCCGCACCCATTTTTTTTAAACGGATACAAGACGTGTCCAAGCCAGCCTACGCCGCAGTGTCGGCGGTAGAACGCTGTCACGGCCATGAAGATCAGATGCACAAATAATACTCATTCACAAAATTAATTTAACTTACACTATTCACAAGATTCACATTTGCAGAAAATATAAACTTGTACAATGACTACAACTCATCTATCTAACTAGTCTCTAGGCATTTCGTCTGCAAGTATTTTCGTCACTCCCCAAGCTAAGTGAATCCACGGCTAATCTGAAAATGTTGGTTTCCAGTCAGGAATGGAACGAGCACAATTCACTGAATGCAATTTCAAATAAAGAAGATGACTATAAAACAAAGGTTAGACATCAATTATGAGTTTTGAAAATAAACAGGAAATACAGAAAACTAATAGTAAATAAATAGACACAACAGACTTTCCCCAACTGTTAGAAGTACCTTTGATATGTGATCAGTCTGGGGTACTACACTGCACGGTCTACAAGGTCTACTTGCATGAAAATAAACACGGGCTACAATGTCTACTTGCAGAAAATAAACACGGGCTACACTACTTGCAGAAAATAAACACGGGCTACACTACTGCAGAAAGTAAACACGGGCTACACTACTTGCAGAAAGTAAACACGGGCTACACTACTTGCAGAAAATAAACACGGGCTACACTACTGCAGAAAGTAAACACGGGCTATACTACTTGCAGAAAATAAACACGGGCTACAATGTCTAACACGGGCTATGGTTAGATCACATATCTTTGGTACTTCTCATTCCCGACTCGACAATTTTATAATAGAAAATAATCACATAATCAATGGCCAATCAATGAAATATAGTGAAAATCAATATCGAAATACAGATAATAAACTGTACTCGCCTGTGGTCCTTTGCTGGTGAAACTGACAATCTGAACTACTCAATGTGCCACTATAGTCAAAACCCGTACAACAGTCCCCGGAAGCTGAAATAAACAATACCAGTGATCTCAGAATAGTCCAATTAGCTAGGATTGCCTGTCCTTACGTCCAATTCTGGACACAGGAACAAAACGGTAATTTCGGGCAAAAACGATGTCCGCCGTTGGACCCATTTTGTACCGAAAAGCGTGCCAGAGTCAACGGTCTCTAAAGTCGTCAAACTACATGTCTACGGATCCAGTTTTCCGATACGAACCAAACCGTATGTCCTAAGTTGGATTCCGGCGGGCCGTGCACAAAATCGCCCGTTGAGTGGGACCGTGGGGCCCGCAAAACGATGATTTTATCAAAGGTCTCAGAATTGGACCAAACTTGGCATGCAGGACCAGAAAAACGATACGGTTCTGTTGGCACAAGTTTCGTCTCGATCTGACGAGTGTGCACAAAGTAATTAGAGAATTTGCAATATGCACGATACGGTGAATTTTGACGGATACGCATCAAATTCGTCGCGTACACGCGACCAATTTTAATCCCGTCAAAGCCCACACGACCACGAAGCTGTTACGCAGCTTTCGATCCTTTCGGTATGCGACCACGTCGTCCGAATTGGCGTGACGCACGTCGTGTGGAGCATTTTTCAAGTTTTCAAAACAGATTTTTCTCTAACTTCGAAATCTATTTTCGGATCGGTCATTTGATGATTTTAAATTCTACAAGATGGGTTATAATCTCCTATAAGTCGTCTATAAGTCCCTTCAAACACAAATTCAAAACTGTGGATGGTTTGACGGGAAATTTACCGCCAAGTTGGGTATTTGGAACGGGTTTCTCTCCTGTTTTGGACAGATTTATCCGTCGACTTCTCGTCGATTTATCGGTCAATCTGGTTCGTGCAACCTAAAACTAATTAGAGGGAGTTGAAGGTGGTTATATCAGGATCATACCTGAAGAATCAGAACTCGAATCGGTGGAGGAACGAGTGAGAATGTTGGCCACGAAGTTGGCTTGCTGACTGCCCCCACAGCCGTTGCTGTCGCTTCCTGTTTGCTCCGCGCGCGCGCTGGGTCCAGGCGGCGCTCCGGCATGTCGGGCGGCGTGCGTGGTGGTCTGGTGGGTCATCTAGACAGGGGAGGGAGCCGCGAGTTTAGGGTTTCATCGGTTTTCCCTTCCGTTCTCTCGATAACTCCTTATATGTAGTATAAACTACTACGCTCGGTTCTCTCGGGTGAGATTCAGCATGGGGGGGTCGGGTTATGCCTGGAGCTGCTTGGACTTGAGGAGGTTGGGGCCTGGGGGACTTGTGCTGCCTGACTTGGGCCCGCTGCTGATTTCTTTTTTTTTTGTAGTTTGCACGAGCTGGGTTTTGAAGTATACGGGTTCGGCCTGGGCCTAGGGTGTGAGAGTTTGGTTAATTCTCTCTCGGTTGAACATGAGTGTTTTGCACTTTTGTGGGCTGTGGGTCCATGGCTAGGTTGGCTTTAACTGGGATGGGGCTCTCTAAATTCATTTATATAACAAGTATTGTATATTTATATATATATATCTATATCTATACAAAATTGCCTATTTACATGTATACATATATATTTACACATATGTACACTATATATCTTTATACACATACACATACACATACACACGTATATATATATATATATATATATATATATATATATATATATATATATATATATATATATATATATATATACCCACACGAATACTTATATATATTTTATACACACAATATTAGCATTAATAATAATAGTAAGCCTAATAACACTGTAATCAAACCAATAATGTATTTATTTGACAAAATGATATAACCCATAATAATAATATAATATTATATAATAATAACCCTAATAATATATTTATAATAAAATAAAATAATAATATTGATAACGAAATTTAATAAATCCATAATGACTTATACAATGTCACTGATTCTCACTAATAATAATTATTTATAATAATCTAAATTCACCATTTAAATAAAATAATTAAAAATAAAAATATTTTAAGATTTTCGGGAAGGGGAGCTACAAATCTACCCACCTTAAAAATAATTTCGTCCTCGAAATTCTAACTCTTAAACACGCCAAAATTCAAACTTAAAAATATAAATATATAAGTCCACTATTACCATAATATCCTCGAATTTTAATTTCTCCGAACTATTTATATCCTCCTCCTAGCCATTTCGTAACTACGAATCATCGAGGACTTCTACCCACCTTGGTCACACTACTCCCTCAAGCTATGTCACTAAACTTTGAAATTATCCAACTACTTGCTAAAATTTCTACCAATAGATATCTACTGCTTACGGTATCTATAATCCTCTCTTATCTATCCAGCAACCCAAAATTTAACAAGCAACAATTTACACAAGTAGCTAAGTAAAATTAGTAATTTCCAATAAGCATGACCATTCGTCGCTCCGGAATAGGAAGGACATCAAGGTCATGAAGGATAATCGGGAGCAATTATGAAGTTTCAAGTGAAGTGGAGAGTATCCAATGTTACAGATAGAAAGTGAGTTTATGAACCACTGCCTTATTTGCTAGATTGGCTACTCTAGTCCATTCACTTGCTACGTCAAAGAGCCCTTCGTTACTTAGAGTGGCCTATAATCCGTGCAATACAGAAGTCTCGCTCTCGAATTTCTAATTCAAATAAGGTTCCATAACGGAACGAAATTTGGGAAGTCAAGATTGTGGTCTTAATGGGTTTTCTATTTGGACATCAGTCGGTGGTTGGATGAACATTGGGTTTCAATCTATATGGACTAGATAAGATCCTAATGATAAGACTATTCCTAGTAGATTAGGGTATCCTAGAATAGGTTTCCACCCAAGGGAATGGGCTAGTTGCTAGTCAGATTGGTTAGCTAGGTCCATAAGCCCAAAATGTGCCTTCAGTGACTTTATGTTTAAGGAGCACATGAGGCCTCAATTGGGTAGCATACTAGTGGCATGTGCATAGTGGGCTTCGAGTAGATCACATCCTTATATTGGGTCGAAGGAATTGAGTCGGGGCTGAGGTTCTAATGGGAGTCGGAGAGTATACCGGTACTATGGTAAGGGTTATAGCTAGTCCTTTTTAACCTGAAAGTCGTACCCCAAAAATAGAGTACAAGGGGACGGATTTGAGTGGAACATGATATACCTAGATGGAGGTGGACTCGTCTAGATCTTACATGTGAAATTTGTTGGAAGGTAACAACTGGCCTCGTGCTCCGAATATTAATGACACGACCGGGAACACAAAATGATCTAAACGGAAAGTGGGAGTCTAGGGGCACTAATTATCATGCTAATGGAAATTATTCTA
This sequence comes from Iris pallida, assembly GCA_029216955.1. Lineage (NCBI taxonomy): Eukaryota > Viridiplantae > Streptophyta > Magnoliopsida > Asparagales > Iridaceae > Iris > Iris pallida. The sequence goes on along the minus strand of JANAVB010033012.1, from coordinate 7,973,387 downwards.
ATCCATCGATAATCCTCGTATATCCCAAAATTTAGGAGGTTTACAGTCTACCCACCTTAGAAGTTAGGACATGGTTTAGGAACGATGAGGTTGGAAGGATTACAAAGCTCGGATATCGTACCTCAACTCTTGTTAATAAAGAATAAGGCACGACGTACGGAATACGGTAGATTAAGTCGAGTCAAGGATCGTTCCTTAATAGATGGAAATCGAGTGTGTACAATGACACCTGGTCGATAAAATAGAACGATCTACTCGTCCACAGTATACAAGTTTCCGATGGGGTAATCAACTCCAAGGCACAACATAAGAAAAGATTTCTAACAATTGAGTCAAGAAATTCTAGTTGGTCAAATCTGCCAGAATATGGTCGCAAGGGTTGTAGTGATCATGTATTGCTGTTGACAACTGGTAGATCATAATATGATAGGGTATTTAAGATATGGTATTGGCTAAGCTATTGACTGTGGTGTTCCAACACTAGTTAGGTCTTAATAATAAAATTTACATAACTAGAGTAATATTTGTTGGAAACTAATCTCGGGATGAGCGTCACGGTAAATGATTACTCTATTGTCCACTTATCTCATGTCTAACTGTAGGCTTCGGTCGAGGAAGGGTTGGTTCAAGGCTTAAGGGTTGCTAGTTAAGGCAAGCTTCAGCAAATAATTAGAGACTCAACATTTGGTTTCTGGAGAATAGATAGTCTTATGGGTTGGCAATTTGACTAAGGATAAAACCCTACTCATTCTCAAATTCAGAAGGCTAGAAGGTCCCGATAACAGTTTAGGGTCAAGAGGAGGACGAGTAACTCAATCACAGGGCTGGTCGATGATAACTACACCTGTGTATACAACTACCATAGCCATGGGGATACTCGGTATCTCTCTACCAACTATGAGCTTCCGTCTTTCCAAATCAGTGGAAGACAAAAACAATAGAGTTCAAGGGAGATGTTGTTGAATATAATTTCGTGATTCAAAGGCGAATGTATAATTCAAGAGGAATTGTCAAAGCAATCATGGATGAGATCCTGGATACCTCTATATCTCAATCCACGTAGGGTAATTAAATGAAAAGCGAACCAAATGCATCATGGTTGATCAGACCATAATACACTGACTATGATTAGACAATAAGTTAGCAGGCGTCCCCACTAAACATATGTCTTGAATCAAGCTCGATAAAAGAGTAAGCTTGCAAAAACTATGCTGTAATAGCAGTATTGGTCAAGATAGTCAAAATATAGGTAGACGAGATTTTTGGAAAGGGGGCACAAATAGTTTCGAGTTTTGGGAAAATCAGATCCTTTCCTGGTGTTATTGCTTACACGGTTATCCTACTATCTTCTTATCCATAATGCCTTGGCGACTAATGGGTTATGAACCTTTAAACTCTATATTCTAGGTAAACCTATTGGCGTCAAACAATATCCTCGTCAATAGGTCACAAGGACCACGGAATGCTAGATCGGGAGACGTGCTATCCAACTTACAAACTTCCACCAATATTGGCTTCGGATCTTATGGAACACACAGGGCACTGTCCTATCCTCTATGGTATCCTTAACTTGTAATCACGTCTGAAATCATTTCACCGAGGACTACGCCTCGCCCGTAAAATCGGGCTGTGGTAAACCCTTGGTTTTGTGATTCAGATATGACATGCTATCCAATACTCTACTTTATATTGACACCAGTGTGACTATGGTCAAAGAGGACCACTAGCTATAGTCTTAATAACATTCTATAACCTATATTTCTTAAACAATTTCCAACTCTAGGGGTCGTGTCTCGCCAGTGCGCTGCTGGCTGCGGTAAATCCAAAGTCTCCATACTTCAAATAATTGGCGACAGTGCGCTGATGTCCTGCCATTATGAGTTAACTAACATTCTCGTAACTATATCTGTAAATAACTCCCTGAGCTTCTAGAGATTCAAACAAATTGACTATGAAATAAAGTGTAAGTATCCATCAGTCATAATCCTTAGAATAAAAGATGAATATGGAGGAACAAGTCGAGAAAAAGAATTACAAACATTCTAGTATCCATTTCATGTATATCCAAACCATTGAGGAAAAACTTTGAATTGAAACTAACTCGAGGTTCGTCTATGGATAACATAAAAATAATAATTCTTAGGCAAAATAGAAACTAAATAGGCAGTTCGACTAAGATATGAGGATGATATCTAAAGGGGCAAAGAGAAGGAATTTAATAGTTTATCAAGGTTAGATCATTACTTCTATGAAGCCCGGTCTCACTAGTTGAATAATCTATCCACCTTAGACCATTTTGTCCTATCAAGAGGTAATAGTGTACCTATGGGGATCTAACAAACTATCAAAATTAATCACTCCTTATCTAAATTCCATGGCCTAGACTACCCATCGGTAAATTTATATAGGGGACTCCTAGTCCTAGTTATTCTCATAAATTAAATTAATTCTAATTCGTGAAATGAGCATTTCCTGATCGCAGGCTCGCAATAGTACGGCTAACTTAAGTACTATCACGAGTTCGCATGGTTTGCGAAGACAGACCTGCATGGGCCACCACAAAAACTTGTCACGGCCCGCACCTATTTTTTTTTAAACGGATACAAGACGTGTCCAAGCCAGCCTACGCCGCAGTGTCGACGGTAGAACGCTGTCACGGCCATGAAGATCAGATGCACAAATAATACTCATTCACAAAATTAATTTAACTTACACTATTCACAAGATTCACATTTGCAGAAAATATAAACTTGTACAATGACTACAACTCATCTATCTAACTAGTCTCTAGGCTTTTCGTCTGCAAGTATTTCCGTCACTCCCCAAGCTAAGTGAATCCACGGCTAACCTGAAAATGTTGGTTTCCAGTCAGGAATGGAACGAGCACAATTCACTGAATGCAATTTCAAATAAAGAAGATGACTATAAAACAAAGGTTAGACATCAATTATGAGTTTTGAAAATAAACAGGAAATACAGAAAACTAATAGTAAATAAATAGACACAACGGACTTTTCCCAACTGTTAGAAGTACCTTTGATATGTGATCAGTCTGGGGTACTACACCGCACGGTCTACAAGGTCTACTTGTATGAAAATAAACACGGGCTACAATGTCTACTTGCAGAAAATAAACACGGGCTACACTACTTGCAGAAAATAAACACGGGCTACACTACTGCAGAAAGTAAACACGGGCTACACTACTTGCAGAAAGTAAACACGGGCTACACTACTTGCAGAAAATAAACACGGGCTACACTACTGCAGAAAGTAAACACAGGCTACACTACTTGCAGAAAATAAACACGGGCTACAATGTCTAACACGGGCTATGGTTAGATCACATATCTTTGGTACTTCTCATTCCCGACTCGATAATTTTATAATAGAAAATAATCACATAATCAATGGCCAATCAATGAAATATAGTGAAAATCAATATCAAAATACAGATAATAAACTGTACTCGCCTGTGGTCCTTTGCTGGTGAAACCGACAATCTGAACTACTCAATGTGCCACTATAGTCAAAACCCGTACAACAGTCCCCGGAAGCTGAAATAAACAATACCAATGATCTCAAAATAGTCCAATTAGCTAGGATTGTCTGTCCTTACGTCCAATTCTGGACACAGGAACAAAACGGTAATTTTGGGCAAAAACGATGTCCGCCGTTGGACCCGTTTTGTACCGAAAAGCGTGCCAGAGTCAACGGTCTCTAAAGTCGTCAAACTATATGTCTACGGATCCAGTTTTTCGATACGAACCCAACCGTATGTCCTAAGTTGGATTCCGGCGGGCCGTGCACAAAATCGCCTATTGAGTGGGACCGTGGGGCCCACAAAACGACGATTTTATCAAAGGTCTCAGAATTGGACCAAACTTGGCATGCAGGACCAGAAAAATGATACGGTTCTGTTGGCGCAAGTTTCGTCTCGATCTGACGAGCGTGCACAATGTAATTGGAGAATTTGCAACGTGCACGATACGGTGAATTTTGACGGATACGCATCAAATTCGTCGCGTACAAGCGACCAATTTGAATTTCGTCAAAGCCCACACGACCACGAAGCTGTTACGTAGCTTTCGATCCTTTCGGTACGCGACCACGTCGTCCGAATTGGCGTGACGCACGTCGTGTGGAGCGTTTTTCAAGTTTTCAAAACAGGTTTTTCTCTAACTTCGAAATCTATTTTCGGATCGGTCATTTGATGATTTTAAATTCTACAAGATGGGTTATAGTCTCCTATAAGTTGTCTATAAGTCCCTTCAAACACAAATTCAAAACTGTGGATGGTTTGACGGGAAATTCGCCGCCAAGTTGGGTTTTTGGAACGGGTTTCTGTCCTGTTTTGGGCAGATTTATCCGTCGACTTCTCATCGATTTATCGGTCAATCTGGTTCGTGCAACCTAAAACTAATTAGAGGGAGTTGAAGGTGGTTATATCAGGATCATACCTGAAGAATCGGAACTCGAATCGGTGGAGGAACGAGAGAGACCGTTGGCCACGAAGTTGGCTCGCTGACTGCCCCCACAGCCGTTGCTGTCGCTTCCTGTTTGCTCCGCGCGCGCGCTGGGTCCAGGCGGCGCTCCGGCGTGTCGGGCGGCGCGCGTGGTGGTCTGGTGGGTCGTCTAGGCAGGGGAGGGAGCCGCGAGTTTAGGGTTTCATCGATTTTCCCTTTCGTTCTCTCGATAACTCCTTATATGTAGTATAAACTACTACGCTCGGTTCTCTCGGGTGAGATTCAGCATGGGGGGGGGTCGGGTTATGCCTGGAGCTGCTTGGACTTGAGGAGGTTGGGGCCTGGGGGACTTGGGCTGCATGACTTGGGCCCGCTGCTGATTTCTTTTTTTTTGTAGTTTGCACGAGCTGGGTTTTGAAGTGTACGGGTTCGGCCTGGGCCTAGGGTGTGAGAGTTTGGTTAATTCTCTCTCGGTTGAACATGAGTGTTTTGCACTTATGTGGGCTGTGGGTCCATGGCTAGGTTGTCTTTAACTGGGATGGGGCTCTCTAAATTCATTTATATAACAAGTATTGTATTTTTATATATATTTATATATATATATCTATATCTATACAAAATTGCCTATTTACATGTATACATATATATTTAAACATATGTACACTATATATCTTTATACACAGACACACGTATATATATATATATATATATATATATATATATATATATATATATATATATATATATATATATATATATATATATATATATATACCCACACGAATACTTATATATATTTTATACACACAATATTAGCATTAATAATAATAGTAAGCCTAATAACACTGTAATCAAACCAATAATGTATTTATTTGACAAAATGATATAACCCATAATAATAAAATAATATTATATAATAATAACCCCAATAATATATAGATAATAAAATAAAATAATAATATTGATAACGAAATTTAATAAATCCATAATGACTTATACAATGTCACTGATTCTCACTAATAATAATTATTTATAATAATCTAAATTCACCATTTAAATAAAATAATTAAAAATAAAAATATTTCAAGATTTTCGGGAAGGGGAGCTATATATATATATATATATATATATATATATATATATATATATATATATATATATATATATATATATATATATATATATATATATATATATATATATATTTTGTCGGGAAGGGGAGCTACATATATATATATATATATATATATATATATATATATATATATATATATATATATATATATATATATATATATATATATATATATATATATATATTTTATATATATATATATACATATATATATATATATACATATATATATATATACATATATATATATATATATATATATATATATATATATATATAAAATATTGATAGGCTATGTATAAATATTGTATATATATATATATATATATATATATATATATATATATGTATATATATATATATATATATATATACATATATATATATATATATATATATATATACATATATATATATATGTATATATATACATATATATATACATATATATGTTATACATAGCCTATCAATATTTATATATATACATATTGATAGGCTATCAATATGTATATATATATATATATATATATATATATATATATATATATATATATATATATATATACATATTGATAGCCTATGGAACCTAACTAATAGCCTATGGCCAAATTAGGGGTTGACCCTAATTTGTCCAAGTGACCCCTTGACCTAGGTACCTTAATGACCCTTGTTGACTAGAGTTGACCAAAGTCAACCTTAGGTCAAAACTTGACCTAATTAACCTAGAATTGACTAGGATTAACCTAAAATGACTAGTTTAACTAGTCTGGCCATGTTTGACCTAACTTGACTAGTAGACCTAGTTGACTAGATAATTGACCATTGTTGACCAAGTCAACTATCGGTCAACCATGACCTAATTGACTTAGAAATGACTTGGATGAACATAGAAGGACTAGTTGACTAAAGTTTGACTAAAGTTTGACGAAACCCTAACTAATTAATTTATGTTTGACCATATGGTTATGAAGATAGCCCTATGTAGATTAAGATATGTATGGGGTTAAGTGGAATACTTAAGAGTTGTGTCATAATTTGTGTTAGCCTTAGAGATTGACTAGAAGTTGACCATTAGTCAAGATTGACCTAATTACCTTGTTGACTAGTCTATGTTTGACCAAAACCTTAGTTAGTCTAAGTTTGACCTAGACTTGTCATAGATTGATCATGTTGACTAGTATTTGACTAGTCTGACCATTGTTGACCAAAACCCTAGATAACTTGACTAGTTTGACTAGAACATTGACCAAGAGTTGACTTTAACCTAGATTTGACTAACCTTGACTTGTTTGACCTTGTTTGACTTTATTTGACTTAGTTTGATTTCCTGTGACCTAGTATGACTTCCTGTGACCTAGTTTGACTATTAGAGTTGACCAAGAGTTGACTTTTGACCAGATTGACCTAGAATTATGTAGTATGCATTGTATACTTATTTTTACCATTTTGGATACATTGTGACTTGTATTGCTCTGATTAGGAGCCATACATCTCTCCTCAGGCAGTATATCCTCTTCAGACATTCAGTTATCAGGCGAGTACATTCTCTGACCGTTTCATACTTGCCATGATTTATATTCTTGCTCTAGATTACTTTACTTAATGCTGACACGATTGTTATCACGGATTGGTACTATATGGATCTTTTCATGAGATATTATTCCTCTCGGGAGCATCAGATACTTTTGTCACGTGTGTTTCACTTACATCATATATCTCATGCTTCTATTATCATGTATCTTCATGTATCAACTAGTGACTCATGTACTCTCATGATCACCGAGCCTTCATGAATCTTCATGAATCACTCATGTATCACCCATTTATGGGCTTATCACGAATCTTAACATAACCTGAATGGATCCTTGTGTATTGATTGGGGAAATGGGGGAGTAGAAGTGGACATGTGAATAATTCCAAAGTAGTGTAATCATGTGCAAACTCAGTAGTATAATCATGTATAAATTCTAGCCATTCACATGCCTATCTTGTACTCTACATCACTAGCCACTTACAGTTCTCTATATACAGTAGATATTTCCTTTGCAGCTATCTCTTTTACTACATGTATCTTCCTTCAGCAGTTCCTATATTTTACTCCATTGTATGCTTTATATTTTCAATCATACTATGCACTGCGTGAGATGTATTGTGCTCGTTCCTGTCCTGACTGGACCTGTTGAAAATATTACAGAGGATGAGGATGAGGCCCTGGTGTCTACCTATTATGGAGCAGGACTAGATGATACTTATGTTGTGGACCCTCAGCAGGATCCACCTGCAGCTGAGGATGTTGCCCCGGTAGTCTAGTCTAGTTTAGCTAGTCAGTCTTTTTTATATTATCATTTTGTCTCACATTCTGAGTTATATTTTGAGATGTTGAGATGTATAGACTCTTAGACTTATATTGTATTTTAGGTTGACATTCTGGATGTTATGTTATCCTAGACACTTGGACTTATTTCATCTATGCTACTGTTCTCTTTGAGTTACTGTCTATCTATCTATCTTTTATTTTTCTACCCTAGATGTGATTGAGATTGTTTTCTGTTATGTCACCTCCATTCGAAGAGTATATACTATACAGGTACCTTTATATTGTTAGATGATTGACCTAGCTAGGACAACGTTCTACCGCCGACACTGCGGCGTTGGCTGGACGTACCCACTTCTCGTGCCCTTACTCTAGGGTGCGGGTCGTGACACGTTTTTAGTGGTGGCCCATGCAGGTCAAGTTTATGTAGTGATATTCGAACTAGAGTATCACTACAGCCTGTGATAGGATTTGAGGAATAGGCTTAGTGAGAGAGGATACTCAATCACTGTTAGGATACCTTGAGAGATTCCTGGGATGACCCTTGAGAATCTTATTTTGAATTACGATTTAAACTCCTTTTTCCTTGATTGAATTTGATTTTGGAGGATTCACTGTAGAACTTTGAATCCTGGTGTTAGTTAATGATTTTGAAATATTTCTAGTTGTTGATTTTAATTTCCTTGTGTTAGATTAATATCTTTTATTTTAAGGTACTCAATCACATTTATGAGAAAACTCTCATCTGTTTCTTGTCATCTAATTCTCTTGCTAATTGCTTTCCCTTGAAATGAACTGTTCCCTCTATTTTTGCATCTTGCTCAACTCCTTCTACCAATCTATGTGACTGTATCCCAACCTGACTTACTCGACATTTCCTCAAATTAAGACTTTGTTGAGACCTTCTAACCTTGACCCTTGATTTGATCGAACCCTAACTATATTCATCTAGTAGCCTATTTATCCCTAGGGCTGTGTTCCTAAATTATTTACTGGATTCCTAATTAATTTTATTGTATGCGTTAACTTGATCTTCTTTATTTTTGCATCAATTATCACGTCTTGAATTCCCACTTTCTATTCTAGATCATTGGACGTCCATTACCATGACTTAGATATTCGGAGTATAATACTAGCTGTTACCTCCCAACAAACTTTACATGTAAGACCTAGACTAGCCTACCTTCATGTAGGTATTCCATGTCCTACTAAAACCCGTCTCCTTGTACTCTATTTCCTTGATATGATTTTCTGGTCAAATGGTTAAACTATAACCTCTACCATGATACTAAATTAATTCTTATTTCAATTAGAGATCCACCTTGGCTCAATTCTTTCGACCTGGCATGTGATGGTGTTCTGCTTGAATCCCTTAAATACTTAACCTTGTACCTTATCTTGAATGCTTGACCCGATTGGTTAAGGATCTTGGACTATGTATTTTCTTTCATCATCTCCACCCTTATATCTTATGCTATAAATTTATCCTTAGTTTTACAAGCTTATCCTTTTCGAGCTTGATCATGACATATTTTATTGGGTGTACACCCACTAACATATTATCTAATCAGAACCGGCGCATGATGGTCTGATCAACCTATTGCGTTTTGGTTCACTTTTCATATATTAATCTACGTGGATGGAGACATAGTTAAACTTGCCCTAGAATCTTATCCGCAACAGCCTTGATAATTTTCCTTGGAATTATTTTTATCGCCTATGAACCTCATATTCATATCCAGTTGAATTAAATTTAATCATGACCTGGATCTTCATCATTGGATGCTCGTGCTCATACTTGATTTCATTGATTTCCCATCTTGCCCAAATCTCGATTTATTCTGAAATTGATCAACTTAGATCGTGTCAAGACTAAAATCTATTTGTGATTGTTTGTGCCTAAATTTTCAATTTTTACACCTTTATGGAATAGTAACCTTTTAATGATTTCTCAGTTACTTGTTAATGACCAAATTTCATATAGGATGGTAGACGGCCCTATAGCCTAGATGATTGTTGTTCCCTTACCTTCCCAATTAGGACACCCTAGATTGCTTGTACATTTTGATACCATAGGACAATCTTGATCTAGAATGACTAGTGCACCTAGATGAGACCACAGGCTGTCCCATTTAACCTATCCCCCTGGTACCACTATTGTATCACAATTTCTGGTTCAATTTAGGCCATAGACCTTTCCCACTCTAAATTATGATCATCATAGGCACATTACCGTGACTTTTAAATTTGGAGCACAAGACTAGGTATTTTCTCAAAACTAATTTCACATACATGACCTAGACATGACACTCTACACCCATGACCTTAGTATCCCACTCAGGCATACCATCGTGTGCTTCATTTGCTTAGTACAATTTTTCTGACCCGAGACTCCATCCTGATTTACCCATGGAGTTACTTTTGATTTTGATTTGAATTAAGGACACCTAATGGCCTAAAAAAAAATTGCCAGCCAATTTTTGGACATGACCCAGTATAGGTCTACTACCCGTATTTTACTTGTTGACCTTGTATGTTGCTAGGTAGTAGCTTCAACCCTGATTGTTGGAGGTTTGACTAGGAGGAGTACGACCATATAAATTTCGAGGACAAAATTATTTTAAGGAGGGTAGACTTGTAACACCCAGTTTTCTGAAATTAGGGTAATTTTGAAAATTTATTATTTTTATTATTTATTAATGGTTTTCTAGTCATGATATGATTTTTGGTGATTTTTAGTTAATTAAAACTATTTTCTAAGTCACAACTTATGACTTTGTGATTTTACTAGTATAACCCTAGTGTAAACTCTAGAGATTTCATAACCTAGAGACTACCATGACCATGTAAGCCTAAGCAAGTGATTAGGATACCAATTTAGCACTTTTTAGCCTAAAGGGTATTTTGGTAATTTTCTAGGATTTATTTGGAATTATTTGGATTTATGTGATTTATCATTATTTAATTAGTTGATTTGTGTCATGTTAGCTCCTAACCTAGTTTAGCACTAATCCAGAGGTTAGCCACTAACCTAGAAGACTAATGTTAGATGTTAACTTTATTTTAGAAATATCTAGGTTTGATAAATATCTAGATATCTTACTTTTTAGATATTTTAGAACCTAAATATCTATTCCCTTAAACAAAGCCTTAGGGGCTAAGTTAGCAAGGTGGAGGGGACCCTAAATATCTACCCCCTACCCCCCATGGCAGCCAACCCATGCCCCCATCCTATATGCACACCCCCCTTTCATTCAAGCCTCTTTTCATTCACAAAAATCAAGTTTTTCCTACAACTTCAACCCTTCACCATTTAACCATTTTAACACCAAATTGGGTCTAGTCTTTTGCATTGGACTCCCCTACACTAGAGGATACTAGTTATGGCTTGCTAGCAAGGATTTGTGGAGCTTTGGACATTAGGAGTTGAAGGGGGTTTTCATTCAAAAAGGCCTATTATTGAGGATTTTGCACTCATAGGTAAATACCTATAAACCTAGTTAATATTGTGTTTTCTCTTCATAATTGCATGCATCTAGGTACCATAGAACTGTAGGCCAAGTTTGGTAGGAAGTAGGTTCGATTTCGTGTCCGTATCGGACACGTATCCATGTTTGAAAAACAGTGTTTGGTGAAATGCCACTTAGGAATAAAGGTTGTTATTTTGTAAAACAAATTACACATTTGGGTAGCCCTTGGCATGCTGATCACGAGACACTAGGACTGAGCACATTTCTGTGCTGTGTCCGTGTCCAAAATGGACACGAACTCGCAGCACGAGGCCACGCGCGCGTGCCCTGCTACCACGCTGCTCGTGCTCACTGCACCGAGCACTAGGACACGTAAAATTTGACATGTACACGGGGGAAGTGACTGCGAACATGCCCTCAAAGTTTCGTGTCATGCCGTGTCGTGTCGAGTGAGAAATCTCGCTCGCACTGGACACGCACTGCACTGCACGCGCACATTTTTCTCACTGACACGCGACTCGTATCGCGCGGACACGACACTTGGGCACCTCGTGGTGACACGAGTGGGTAGCCCATCATGTGGCGAACACATGGACACGAGCACGAGACGTGTCGTGTCCTGTGTCGCGAACACGAGGCACTTGAACCCGTGCACGACGCGGTCTGAACACGCGTATCAGTCGTATTTTTCACGACTGATACGGACCTCGTATCGTGTCCTGGAGTGACGTGGACACGGGGCAGGCACTTGGACACGTGCACAACCCCTAGGTGAACCTTCGTGCACGAGCACGAGACACATGAGTGTGTGTGTCGTGTCCTAGAGTGAGTTGCACACGTGCACGACACTGTGTATTCTGTGTGTATCAGTATTTACCTGATTGGGTTTCCAGTGAGTTTGACACGTCGTGTCGTGTCTAGACTTTGTGTCAGGCACCTAGGACACTAGAGGATACCTAGGGCTAGTGTTACCTACCTTGGGTTTCGAGCCTTAGCTCGGTTTGGATCGGGTATCGGGTTCACCCATTTTTCCTGTGAACAGTAATTCCTGGGTTTTAAACTTGGTATTTTTTTGAGTTTCAAAATGAGATTTTAATTAAGATTGTGTTATATATATATATATATATATATATATATATATATATATATGTATTTCTGTGTGTAATTACATTGTATACATATGTATATGTATATATGTGTGTGTATGTGAGATGTGAGGGTATATATATGTATATATGTAGTTATGTATATATATATATATATATATATATATATATATATATATATATATATATATATATATATGTGTGTGTGTGTATTGTGCGTGTGTGTGTGGTTGATTCTGTTCTCAGAAATCAGAGAACACCCCCCCCCCCCCCCCCGTCACAGTGACACACACACACACTCCCATATCTCTCTCTCTTGTTCACTCTCTCATATCTCTCTCTCTATATATATATATATATATATATATATATATGTAGGTTGTATATATATATATAGGTTATGTAGATATATATATATTGGTATATATAGTTGATATATATTTGGGTATTATATATATATATGTGGTACTATATAGTTGAATATTGATAGGCTATGTATAAATATTGTATATATATATATATATATATATATATATATATATATATATATATATATATATATATATATGTATATATAGATATGTATATATTTGTGACTTTCTAGATATAGGTTTATGTGGAAACCTATATGATATTAGCCTATGGAACCTAACTACTAGCCTATGGCCAAATTAGGGGTTGACCCTAATTTGTCCAAGTGACCCCTTGACCTAGGTACCTTAATGACCCTTGTTGACTAGAGTTGACCAAAGTCAACCTTAGGTCAAAACTTGACCTAATTAACCTAGAATTGACTAGGATTAACCTAAAATGACTAGTTTAACTAGTCTGGCCATGTTTGACCTAACTTGACTAGTCGACCTAGTTGACTAGATAATTGACCATTGTTGACCAAGTCAACTATAGGTCAACCATGACCTAATTGACTTAGAAATGACTTGGATGAACATAGAAGGACTAGTTGACTAAAGTTTGACTAAACCCTAACTAATTAGTTTATGTTTGACCATATGGTTATGAAGATAGCCCTATGTAGATTAAGATATATATATGGGGTTAAGTGGAATACTTAAGAGTTGTGTCATAATTTGTGTTAGCCTTAGAGATTGACTAGAAGTTGACCATTAGTCAAGATTGACCTAATTACCTTGTTGACTAGTCTATGTTTGACCAAAACCTTAGTTAGTCTAAGTTTGACCTAGACTTGACCTAGATTGATCATGTTGAATAGTATTTGACTAGTCTGACCATTGTTGACCAAAACCCTAGATAACTTGACTAGTTTGACTAGAATGTTGACCAAGAGTTGACTTTAACCTAGATTTGACTAACCTTGACTTATTTGACCTTGTTTGACTTTATTTGACTTAGTTTGATTTCCTGTGACCTAGTATGACTTCCTGTGACCTAGTTTGACTATTAGAGTTGACCAAGAGTTGACTTTTGACCAGATTGACCTAGAATCATGTAGTATGCATTGTATACTTATTTTTACCATTTTGGATACATTGTGACTTGTATTGCTCTGATTAGGAGCCATACATCTCTCCTCAGGCAGTATATCCTCTTCAGACATACAGTTATCAGGCGAGTACATTCTCTGACTGTTTCATACTTGCCAGGATTTGTATTCTTGCTCTAGATTACTTTACTTGATGCTGACACGATTGTTATCACAGATTGGTACTATATGGATCTTTTTATGAGATGTTATCCCTCTCGGGAGTATCAGATACTTTTGTCACGTGTGTTTCACTTACATCATGTATCTCATGCTTCTATTATCATGTATCTTCATGTATCAGCTAGTGACTCATATATGTTTGCCATGAAATATAAAAGAACAGAACAATTATCGGAGGACCGGACTTTTACTTCACGTTACAAACTCGCTTGTACAAAGAAAGCCTAGGGACAAAAACTTAGGTACAGCAGTCTAAGTACAATTGTTTATTTTAGATCCTGGAGGGTGACGATAGAGGCTCGGGAAGGTAACGGCAGCCCTGTCTTACTCCTTGGACGATCGGTATACAGCCTTGGCTCCTGTGAAGAGATGGTTGGCGTTGATGAAGAAATGCTCTTCTTGCTCTCCTCGTATTGCTCTTCTGACTTCTCTCTCTGTGTATTTTCTCTCTGATTATTAGGGAGAGAAGCTCTCTTTTTCTATCTCCTTCTGATCGTGTATTTCTCGCAAGGGACTGGCACCCTACTATTTATAATAGTGGGGAGCATTATTAGGGTTTGGATGATTACCCATTCTCAAAGTGGCGGCGGCCTGATGTATAATCAATCTGGACTATTAGTTTAAGGCGTGAAGGATCTGGGCCATAAATGGGGAGAGTATTGAATCCTGTGAATAATTAATGCTGATTGCTTTAAATCTTTATGATTGGTTGTGTCAAGCTTGGATCTCTCACCACGTGTCCCATTGGCTTGATTATGAATGATATGACCTGATCTCGTTAAATATGGTCATTGGGATCTGGTAAATCTCTGATTGTTCTGCATCCCATAATCACCCTTGCTACCAGCTGTTAAGTCATGGGGACCATTGAATCTCTGCCACGTGTCTTAATGGTGGATCCTGTCAGAACCGCATGATATCCATGAACCGTATGAGACAGCATCTCAGTGGGCCGCATAGGTATAGTACTTGCGAGCCGCATGGGATGGCTTCTTGGTGAGCCGCATAAGTATAGTACTCGCGAGCCGCATGGGATGGCTTCTTGGTGAGCCGCAGGAAGATGATTCTTGCCAGCCGCATGGGATGGCTTCTTGGTGAGCCGCAGGAAGATGATTCTTGCCAGCCGCATGAAGCTGTTCTTCAATTGAGCCGCATGGGAGTAGCCACGTGGCAATCTCGGATCGTATCAGAGATTTTCTCCTGTTCCCAAAGAGTATGTCATTATGACAGGGCCATTATGACACTTCATGTCAGAGCCGTCAGCTGTCAAATTATGGCAGAGCATTAAATAGGGCCATTACTCGGTGGCCAGCTGTGTGAATGGGTCCCATGGGGACACGTGGCGTTGATCGAGCCGCATATCTCTGTTGGTCGTATGTGAGCCGCATGTACCTCTGAACCGCATGCGGCTAGGGGGCTCTTTGAACCGCATATGACTGTCCCTATGTAAGCCGCATGGACTCTCCTACAACGAGTCGTATGAGACTAAGAGTCTCTCTGAACCGCATGGGACCACTCCTGTATGAGCTGCATGGGGTTCTCCTGTTCCGAGCCGCATAGATCATTATTCTGATATTTTTCATGCTTCTACAAGACCTCCTTCAAAGTTTTTAATTTGCAAAATTGAAACACTTTGAATAAGAAGCATGGCCTTTGTTGACCGCATAGATGATTCAGCCGCATGGATTTATCTGGCCGCATGAGCTTGTTAGGCTGCATAGACTTTTTGCCACGTGTCCCAACCACGTGTGCAAATCTTCTGCATTAAATGCCCTTGATTCGCCGCCTCTTGGGGGAGGATCCCAAGGGTCAGTTTTGTTTTGACCGAAGCATTTTTCCTTTATTCTTTTAGGCGGCGCGTGGAACGAGGTGTTTGTTTTGATTTTTCGAGCCTCCTTCGCCTATAAATAGGAGTAATTTTATTCTTTGAGGGTTTCTTTACCTTTTCTCTTTTGCTCGAACTCCTTGTTGCCGACTTCCTCTTCGTCTTCTCTCATCAACGATTGCCAATGGCTCCCAAGAAGACTACCGCTGCTACGGGCAAGAAGGCCGCGTCGTCGTCTGCGGCAGCGAAGGGCAAGAATGTCGCGTCTTCATCGATGGCGGCGAACGTGGCGGCTCCTCCGCAGGCTGACGTGCATGTTTTTCACCCCGACGTTTACCCGCCTATTGCTGGTAGGACCATCAACATGAACTGTCACGGCTATGCCGCATATTTTATGCGCGAGCCTGTATTTCCAAGTATGTTGCGTGTCCGACTCATGCTCGAGTCGCATGGGATATGACCTAGGTCTGAGCCGCATGAAAGTTGTTGTTTGCAGCCGCATAACTACTTCATCCTCAGGGCCGCATAAGCTCATTTGGACTGGACCGCATGAACTTTTTCAAACTGAGCCGCATAAGCCTATTTCGGACTGAACCGCAAATATTATTTGAACTAAACCGCACAAGCTCATCCGCACTGAACCGCATGGGCTTATCCGAACTGAACCGCATATGCTATTTTTGAACTGAACCGCATAAGCTCATTCGGACTGACCCGTATAAACTCTTTCAAACTGAGCCGCATGAGGCTATACTGAGCTAAGCCGCATAAGCATCACGTATTTGTGTTTCGGCTATCTTTTTGACTTATTTCTTTTGTTTTTCTTCAGTGAATCTGCCAGTAAATCCTGCGGAGAAACTTATAGTGGGCTCAAATCAGTTCGCCTTGGGCGTGCGTCTTGATGACTTAATTAAACATGTGTTGAATCAATTCCCTGTTGATGAGCCTTCGGAGAGGTTGAACGCCATCGAGAATCAGATCCTCCATTACCTCCGTTCTATGATGAATACTGGGAAGCTGGATGGATTATACCTGAAACCTTCATTCCTCTTTGGGGATTCTTTAATCATAAAGAATTCCCGAGTATTAGAGATTTCTGAGAACTGGGATTTTTCTTTGGATGGTGTGGCGATCCATATTCCTCTCATGGAACATCATTATCCTCTGTCGTGGTTCAATATGGTGTTGTTGGACAGGAAGATGGTGTGTAATTTAACTCCTACCCAATCAGGGATGTTGATGGGCAACATCCATTATAACCCGAACATGCGGTCAGCGTACGCGGGTAAGGATTTCGTCCTCTGGTGCATGATGGGTCTGGCCTCGGGCTCTTTCATGAATGTATACGGTCCCAACTTCACACTCACTCAAGCTGATACCTTCCTGAATCGGCTCGCTCGTAAAAAATCTTATCCCGTTGACAGACTGGCATTGTTGAACTGGATAAACCCTACTTCTTCGTGGGCCCAGTTGACCACTTGGGTTCTGCAGACCTACGGAATATTCTTGCGGGAGGTGGGAATTTATCATGCCATTCGGGACACTTGTCACGGGCTTCCCATCAATAAACCATTGTTCGTGGCGCCCTTGGAGATGTATAACCGGCGAACGGGAACGTTCTTTGCACCCGGAGGAGAATTGGGGCTTGCTCTCCATGAGATGTATAATGTCTCCAAACTTCCGTGGGGGAACGAGCCTTTCGAGGTGTACACCCCGTCGAATGAGGAGTTCGAGGACTTGAACCGGCGATTCCCAGGTTTTGTTGCGGTGTATCAGGAGTTGCTGTGCCATCATAGTGCTTGTCACCAGATGGCTATAAAAAAGGAGGATAGCTCAGAAGGGACCGCTCCCCACACTACATCCTGGGTCAATTATCTTTTTAATGTTGATCCTTCTGGCGGGGTTACTCCTCGAACCCTTCGAACCCAGGGAGAGATAAAGGACCTGATGTTGGGTGTCAAGAAGTCGCGGTCCAAGAGCGACATATTCGGGAGTCAAACTGACTCTCTCAGCTATTTTTACTATAGCACTAGGCCGATGTCAGAGAAGGCGCTCCTGGCTGGATTTTTAATGATATGGCTTCGGAACTGCTTAGTCTCGGGAGGAGCAGGTTCTATCGAGAGGATCGGTCGCCACTTCATTCTCCCTGTCGTTAAACTGGTATTTGGAGTTAGACTGGCCCTTCTTCCTGCTATGGTGTGTAGCATACACCATGGTCTTCGAACATTCTCGTCCAAGGTTATTGCACGCAATAAGACGCTGGATTTTGAGCGCATAGAGCTGCCTTTCCACTATTTGGTGGGGTGGTTGGTGATGCACTACAAGTCTTTGATGGGACCTGGAATAGCGAAAGATGCTACAGATGAAGACGCTTTCCTTTTCAAATGCCATCGCCGGTCTTGGGAATACAATACTATGCCAGCTTGTCGGAGAGCGCTGGCGAGGGTGGATGGGTGTGACTTTTTTGTGTCTGTTCCTCATTTTTTCGATGAGGAAGTGAGGAGTGTATACCTTGATGGTACCAGACCTTCTCACTTTTTCTCTCCGAATATGCTCACCTGGTTGCGCAACATCCGCCCCGCACATCTGGTTTATCGTAACCGTGATAATGTGTACCTGGAGCCCTACCTACCCAATAGGTTTTCCCGCCAATTTGGTTATAGCCAGTTATTCCTTGATTGTCCCAACCCTTGCTTGGGCTTTGAAGGTAGCATCCTTGATGGTGTCAGGGCATGGAATTACTATGACGCTTATCATACTCGGGCCAGCTTCTCGGTCCCCGATGCTAAGGCGCCGAGGAAAATTTTATACGTGGCTGCTTTGTATCATGTTATGGCAAACAAGCCTCCTGTTAATTTCGATCCGAGTACCAGTTTCATCGTGGGTACCGGTTTAGAGGAGAAGCCCAAGGGGGCCAAGGCTAGAAAGCAACTAGCGCTCCAGACTCCCCTCCCTGAATCAGAGCCTTCCGAGTCGGCTGAGGAGGATGATGATCATGATAGCGGAGACTCCCTTTCTGGTGGGGGTGAAGAAGTATCGGATCAACCGCTTCCCACACCGATGAACCGGCGGAGGATCCGTTACTTGCTACACAAGAGGAAGTAGTGAGGGAAGAACAGCCTCCTATTGTGTCTGGTCCCTCACGTAAACGAGTCAGACGTGAGTCTTCTGACAGCAGATCGACCTTTTCCATGAAGAGAGCTGCCGTTAGGTCCCGTGGATTACCTATTACCGAGAAGGGTGAAGATGCAGACGATGTTCCGGAGGTAAGACCAAGTCGGAGCCATCTCTTGGTTGTGGTTTTCTTTTTTCTTGGAGATATGACCTGACCATTTTTTTTGTAGGCGTCTGACGAACCAGGCTCTCCTGAATCGTCTGCTGCCCCTGGCGTTGATCCGGCCCTTGCTGCTTTGATTAGCGACATATGAGCCGCGGTCCTTTCTGCGGGGGCTCTCTCAGCGGCGGCTGGAAGCTCCCAAGTTGCTGAGGCCTCGGCCCGGGGTGACGAAGGTTTCCTCGGGTCCGTCTCCGAGATTGCTGAACTTCAGCAAGGCGACGCCGATCTCGTTGCATCCCTTTCTGAGGGTGCAGGGACGGAGGAGCCGATTATACCTGACTCGGAGACTGTTGGTAAAGAGGCTACGGTGGCTGTAGACGAACTTCAGCCTCCACACTCCTCCACTGGTAAGATAAGTCAAATATTGACTAGTGAGGGGGCTTATTTGCTCTATCAACATATCCTCCGGGTCAAATCGATTCATGGTTGCCTTTGCCCTACAGGTCCTGACCCTTTACTTTCCACCACGGATGTTCTTGGGGAAGGCTCGGCCTGCCGTGATCTAGAAGAAAGGAGCATTTTCTCTCCTTCGCCGTCTCATGTCGAGGGGCCTCCCGCCAGCCCCGGGCAGATGGGAATGGAGCTGGCGATGGTCTCCACCTCATTGTCTGATGATCATACGGCTCCGGAGATTGACCTCTCGACTCTGCCGAGCATTCAAGTTCTGCGGGCTGCTGAAGAGGAGTTGGCCGCTGTTCATGCGTCCTTCCGTACGGAGTTTGTTTCTCTTGTGGCAGGAGCGGCAGATTCTGTTGCGTCTTCTTCAGCGTTGCCGGCTACACTCCCGTTGACACCGGCTTCCTCGGAGGCTCCGGACGAGGTGACGCAGGATGTGGTCGACAGCTTCTATCGCCATTTAAAGAGGGGCGTAGATGCTGCTGTAGAACGGGGGACCCCTTTTACTCTGTCTCTGCGGTGCGCTCGGGGTCAGGTTGCAACTTTGAAGTCTCTTCCTGGCGGGGTGGGGTTGGCTGCACTCCTGGAGCCTAAGTTGGCAGAGGCTGATCAGGTTGTGACCCAATTGCTGGCGATACGACAGGCGGGCTTGCCTGCTGCGATTGAACGGGAGCGGGGCTTCCTCATTGCTGCTCGAGATAGGATCAAGCTCGCTCGAGATACTACCGGGCCAGTCGTGCAGGGGGACGTTGACAAGTTCTCCGCTTCGTATGACAGGCTGGGTCGTCGAAGTCAGGCTTGTCGGGCTCGGGAAGAGTCTGCTTTTCGTGGGATCGCTGACACGAAGGAACGGATTCTCGTACTCCAGAGGGAGTTGGCCTTCTTAGAGTCAGAGCTGAAGGCTGCTCAGACGGAACAGAAGTCAATCGTTCGGGAGGCCGAGAAGGTTTCCCGATCTTCTGTTAACCTGGAGCGGGCTTTCAAGAAATTTGAGGACAACTGGCAAGCTCACGCTCATCTGGAGGATGAGGTGGCGCTGACTCAGGAGACAGAGCGTCGAGCTAGACAGAGGTTTAAGCGGTCGGTTGCCTTGCTGACGGACCGTCTCACGACACTATGTGCCCCGGAGCAGTGATCGGTTTTCTGTTTTCTTTTGCTCCCCTTTTGTTTTTTTTCTTCTTCTTCTTTTTCAAGGGATGTGATCCCAGATGGTGTAGTACTTTGAAGTTTGAATAAATGAGCATGTTTTTGACTCATCTTCTCTTTCTTGTACTTGTGATGTTTGTGGAGTTGGACTTGCTGGGGGATTATTTGTGGACCTGTTACCCTAGGCGTACCTTGGTTTTAAGTACGGATAACAAGTTTGGTCAGGATATCCGGAACAGCCATGGCAAAGTGGTCATGGGTGCTCTCGGTATTGGAAAAAAGAATGTCGTAGAGCAGCTGGGCTCCCGGGGCATGGTGAGATGGTGGATTTATGCTAAGAAGCTTAGCAAATGATATTTGTGGACCTATTATCCTTGGCGTTCCCTGGTTCAGGATACGGATAATAGTATGAAAGGAAAACCAACATATTTGCTCAGAGGTTATGAGGACATGGCAAGCATGAGGGTTTTACCGTGGAATCTTCCTGCTCAGAGGTAATGAGGACATGGCAGGGAGGACTTCACGGAAGATATTCGTGGTCAACAGCGGACATTTGTGGTCAACAGAGGACATTTGTGGTCAACAGAGAACATTTGTGGTCAACAGAGGACATTTGTGGACCTATTATCCTTGTCGTACTCCGGTTGTGGGTACAGATAATAGGTTGAAAGGGAACCGACATACTTGCTCAGAGGTAATGTGGACATGGCAAGCACGAGGGTTTCTTCGACGGAGCCTTCCCACTCAGAGGTAATGAGGACATGGCAGGAGTGGGCTCAATGAAGAGGGGGTACACAGAACGACTCAGAGGTAGGAGAACGTGGAAGTTCTATGCGAGGGGGCGGTTTGTTTTTGGTGGAAGTGAAAACGACTCAGAGGTAATGAGGACATGGCCGTTTTAGAAATTTGTGGATCGATTACCCTTTTTGTGCGCTGGAAGTGCGGGTAGTGGATCATGAGGGAGGATCTCTTCCAGGAAGGAAGTTCAGAGGTATAATCATACGTGACTTACTATCTGAAAGAGTGACCAGAATGTGAGTTCAGAGGCACTAGTGGGTACATAACTCGGTAATTTAGAATATTGAGAAAGTGTGAGTTCAGTGGCACCAGCGGGAACATGACTCGATAATCTGAAGGGAATGTGGTGGATGTGAGTTCAGCGGTACCAGAGGGTACATGACTCGATGATTTGGAGAGGATGTCGTTTAGACATAATATTTCTTCAGGAACTTATCGTTGACGGGCAACATGAGCAAGTCTCTGTTTTGTTTTGCGAGGCGGTAAGCACCGTTGGAGAATACTGTCTCAATGATAAATGGGCCTTCCCACTTTGGCTGGAATTTGCCGGCGGTCTTGTGAGTCATGACCATCGGCCTCCGGACTGCCAGAACGAGATCGCCCACCTGGAAGGTTCTAATTTTGACCTTCTTGTTGAAGGCTCCGGAGATGCGTGCTTGGTATAGCTCAATTCGTTGCTGAGCCAAGAGGCGCTTTTCGTCTAGTGCCTCCAATTCCTGTAGCCGACGATGGTGGTTTTCGTCTGTCGTCAATTGATGTATGAGGGCGACGCGTAGTGAGGGGATCTGAGTCTCCAATGGGAGGACTGCTTCACTCCCGTATACCAGGGAGAATGGTGTATTCCCGGTGGCTGTTCGAACTGTGGTGCGATAAGCCCATAAGCATTCACCGAGCTTCTCGTTCCAGTCGCGTTTGTTGGAGGAAACAAACTTCTTGAGGAGTTTGATGATTGTTTTGTTGAATGCCTCTGCCAAACCGTTCGCTGTCGGATTGTACGGTGTCGAAGCGACATTCTGAATACGATGCTTATCGCAAAACCGATAGAATGTGTGGCTTGCAAACTGCGGACCATTATCTTGGATGATCCTTCGGGGCAGTCCAAAGCGGTAGATGCCGTGATGCTTAAGGAAGCTGATCACGTTTGAAGTCTTAACTTCTGCGAGTGGGACAGCTTCCGCCCATTTGGAGAAGTAATCAGTGATCGCAAGTATGAAGCGATGTCCTCGGGAGGAAGGTGGGGTGATTGGACCAATAATATCCATTTCCCATGCTTCGAATGGCCAGGACGCCACTGTCGGATGTAGAAACTCGGATGGTTGGTGAATGAAGTCCGCGTGGACTTGGCAGGCTTTGCATTTTCTAGCATAATCTATCGTATCTGCCACCATTGTGGGCCAATAGTAGCCCATTCGGCGAAGACGGTCTTGCAGTTTTGGGCCGGGCTGATGGGCCCCGTAAATACCGTCATGAGCTTCTCGTACGGCTTCTTTGGCTTCTGCATTTGACAGGCACCGAAGCAGTAATCCATCGTAGGAGCGGCGATACAGCATTTTTGTCTCTGTATCGTAGAAGAATCTGAGAGAACGCCGTCTGATGGAAGTGGCTTCCTTTGGGTTCTCGGGCAGGATGTCGCAGACGACGAAGTCGATGAATGGTTGTCTCCAGTCTGGGGCATCATCGATCGTCTGGGCGGAATAACTCACCACGAATTGCACATTGTTCTTGGGACAGACCAGTTCGTGGCCTATCACATCCACTGATTGGCGATCATAGTTTGGAACTGCTAGGGAAGCGGCAAGACCAGCTAGGGCATCAGCTTCGATATTTCGGAGTCTGGGGACATGCTCGATGAAGAACCCCTCGAACGACGAGATAATGTCAATCGCCATTTGGTGATAAGGGATCAGGTCTTCGTGGTGGACTTCGTATGAGCCCCGGATCTGATTGACGATTAGTTGGGAATCGCCGTATGCTTCAAGGTATTCTACCCCCAGCTCTCTTGCAAGTTGGAGGCCAATGACCAGAGCGTTGTACTCGGCCACATTGTTAGAGCAGGGCTCTGTGTGGGAATAAGCGCGGTTGATCACCAATCCGGAAGGGGAGATCAGCACTACCCCGACCCCGACGACTATATTGCCTTTAGGTCCGGTCCTCGAAGCACCGTCGAAGAACATTCGCCATATATTCTCGTGAGAGGTTGCATGCGAGTCGGCGACCTCATCTGGGATCTCTTCATATATCCTGGAGGACTCCGAGCCTGGGTGGGCTGCTAAGAAGTCTGCCAGGGCTTGACCTTTGACTGCCTTTTTTGGGACGAAGATCATATGATAAGGGGACAGCAATATTGCCCATGTAGCGAGGCGAGAGCTGAGTGCACCTGGTTTAGTCATGAGGATCCTGAGAGGGTTGATTCGTGAGATCACGTGTATCATTTTTCCGGTGACATAGTGTCGCGTTTTCTGAATGGCGAACACCAGGGCGAGGCATTCCTTCTCCACAACGGTGTATCGGTGCTCTGGCCCAATCATTATTCGGCTGAGGTAATATATGGCCTGCTCATGGCCTGCGTCGTTGTTCTGTGCCAGCAGAGCCCCGAGGGAGTGTTCCATTGCTCGTACATAGAGCAGAAATGGTTTTCCAGGAACCGGAGCCACCAAAACTGGAGGATTTGACAAATATTCTTTGATGCTGTCAAAAGCATGCTGACATTCCTCGTCCCATACGAATGAGACTCCTTTCTTCATGAGGTGCGTGAACGGTCGGCATCGCCCGAAGAGGTTAGAAATGAACCTCCTGATGTAAGCTAGCCTCCCTTGGAGGCCTCTGAGTTCGCGGAGATTTTTCGGGGGACCCATCTCCATAATTGCCTTTGTCTTCTCAGGGTCTACATGGATACCCTGGGCAGTGATGATGAAACCCAAGAACTTCTCGCTGGATACGCCCAGGAAGGACTTCCTAGGGTTCATTTTCAGATTGTGTGCTCTCATCAGGTCGAATACCATCCTCAGATCCTGCAGATGGTCTCCCTTGCAGCGACTCTTGACAGCAATGTCATCAACATAGCATTCTACCATCTTGCATAAGTGGTCTCTAAAGATGATGCTCATGGCTCTTTGATATGTGGCGCCAGCATTCTTTAAACCGAAAGGCATGACTGTGTAGCAATACGTGTCAATCGGTGTTTGGAATGATGTATGCTTTTCGTCGTCAGGAGATATTTTGATTTGGTTGTACCCAGAGAAGCCATCCATGAATGACATACGTTCGAAGTTGCAGGTATTGTCGATCATGATGTCTGTGATAGGAAGGGGAAATTCATCTTTGGGGCATGCCTCGTTCAGATTGCGGAAGTCGATGCAGATTCGAATCTTCCCATTCTTCTTGAGGACGGGTACTATATTGGCGACCCAATCGGGATATTGCTCCTCACAAATGAAGCCTCTGGCTATCAGTTTGTTGACTTCGGCTTCGATCGCGTCCATGATGCTTGGGCGGAAGTGTCACTGTTGTTGCTTGACTGGCTTCGCATCTGGCCGAATGTTGAGTTTGTGAAGAGCAATGTCGGGATTTAACCCTGGCATGTCTTCATAGCTCCAGGCAAACACATCAATGTATTCTCTGACAAGTTCTAGCAGCGACTCCCGTTCTTCGTCTGTTAGGCTTTTACTGACGAAAATTGGTTTTGGAGAAGATTCGCTGCCGAGATCCACTTGTATGACCTTATCTTCAGTAGGAGGTTCTCTTTGTTCGAACCGCTTTTCCCATTGTGCGTCCAACTGCTGGGCCCACGGTTCTAGCTCGAGGATTTCGGGGATGTCTTCGTCTTCTTCGTAAGCATCGGCAAATGCCATGTTGACTGTCATGACTTGTCTGAACACATCTCCGATGCTGGTATCCGAGTCAGAAGTTGGTGACCCGGTTGAATGTGACTGCCAGTCGCATTCTTCATCTGAACTCTCAGGGGTCGTAGTAGGCATTACATACCCCAACCCGCATCGAGTTTTGCTATAGTAGTCTCCTGGTTTGCCCGCCGGGACTGGCGGCTTCAAAGGTAATCGTCGTCCAGTGCCGTACTTTAATCCTGGCGTCGTCTCCAGATCATACTCCTGTTTCTGCATGAGATACTTAGATTGGGGGCTATAAAGATACAGAGACAATCTTCCTGCATCTGACCCGAGGTCGGCTTCCTCTATGGTGAAGGGACGCGGTTTGATCGTCCGGCCGAAGATGATCGGATGATCCCCTCCCTCGATGATTCGATAAGCGTCTTCTACTGGAGTAAGATGGATCGCGGTATACACATTCGTCACTTGTGTGTGTAGGTGAGTGCCTATACCGTATTCCATAGCATACATTATACATAGCTTATTGAGCTCGGTGTAGTTCAAAGATAACCCTTTATTGATGAAGTAAGGTATCTTTTCTAGGGGGATTACATCATCAGCGGAAGGAACATCAGTTTGGGAAGCCACATACTTAGCTAACTCTGGTTCCTCTTCGACTACCCCCTGTGTGAATGAAGACTGAGAGGACGTCCTGGGAAGCTTGATTGTCAGTGGTTCAGTTGATGGAGCAAAGCATGGAGTTGTTGGCAGACTAGCGACCCCTAGTTTGGCACTTGTTGTGGAGCGAGGAGTGGCCGGTTCGCTAGAAGTGTCAGACCTTGCATCGGGGTGACGACCCTTCTTGGGAAGGTGTATCGTTCAGTGGCCTATCGGAGGGATTGAGCTTCTCCGTTTGGGGTTGACCGACTCTCGTCAGTCTGATTGTCATTGGCCCCGTTGTGGGTCTCGGCACTTGGCCGGACCTTGGCAGCCGGATTATCATCTGCTTTTCCTGCGCCGAGAGGCTGATCGCATCCTTCTGCAGAGTGGCAGTAAGGGGTACGGACCTTCCCGGTTTGCGAGCTTGGAGGTGGATTGTCAGAGGCTCTTCTGATCCTGTGGTCGTCTCGGTACTAGCTTGTACATTTTCTTCATCAAGGTGCCTCTTCGACTTTTTGTATAGGCAGGAGTCCGAGTAGTAAGATTCGACCCCTTTGAAGGGATCGATGTCAGCAAATTCCGTCTTCACGAAGCCGTGTTTATCGACATATTTGAAGCATTGGTGCAGTGTGGAAGGCACGATCATATAATCGTGTATCCACGGACGCCCCAAGAGGATGTTGTATGAAGTGTCTGCATCTATGACGTAGCAGGTGACTTCGGATTGGAGGTCGCCAATTTGACACTTCAGACGAATCTTCCCAATAAGGTAGCTCCTGCCCGAATTAAAACTGCTGATGGCAGTGCTTGTAGGTGTCAGACGATGCATTAGGATGCGGAGATGATGTAGCAAACCCTTCGGGATGATGCTTATGGAAGAGCTTGGATCAATGTGCATCCGATCCACCTTTACGTCGCCGATGTATCCAGTATAGTATAGTGGGCGATCGTGCAGGTTGGTTTTGATGAGCATGTCCTGCGGAGTGAAGACGATGTTGGGCATTGCTCCCGTACAGGCACTGTCCTGGAGATCTACAGGTGAGTCCTCCCCGGTGAGGTTGGATTGAGCCAGATAGACATCAGCATTTTGGAGTGCTTCGCTTAATGCAATACGAACGTCCTTGGAGAGCCTTAGGAGTTCGTACAGTGATAACTTGGCCGGTGTGTTAGCCAATTGCGCTAAGATGTCAAAGTTGTAGGGCCTCTCTAGC
The DNA here is from genome assembly GCA_029216955.1 of Iris pallida. Lineage (NCBI taxonomy): Eukaryota > Viridiplantae > Streptophyta > Magnoliopsida > Asparagales > Iridaceae > Iris > Iris pallida. Next base: position 7,946,015 of record JANAVB010033012.1, on the reverse strand, counting down.
CCTTGGGCTGCCTCTTTTTGGAGGGATTTATCGAAGCGAGTCTCCCTCGGCCTAGGCTTGTCGGTCGTCGAAGGCTGAGCCGGTCCCGGAGCATCAGTTGTAGTGGGTTGATGGTTTTCAGCTGGATTGTCAACCATAGGTTAGGATTGCGCTCCGGACCGTGTGACGACGGCTGTAGCTTCCTCGTTGTCTGCCGAAATTGTGTGGCAGGTCCTGACTTTTCCACTTTTCTTCTTGTCGGTGGAAGATGGTGTGGGCCGAGTCACTTCTGACACGAAGTCTGGATGGATCCACATGACCTCCCCTCGAGACGTGGTGAGGGGTACTAGACCGGCAGCCTGATCTCGGGGGGGTGGAAGATTGGTAATCTCCATTATCGCTAGAGGGACGGGGACCACCCCGTCTTGAGTCTCCGTCGGAGGAAAGCTGCCGAATTGTACGGACACCATATTGGCCGCCACGGTTACCTCTTCGAAATCGGTGGCCAGAGCATTCAAATCGATGAGGTTTTGTATGTACCGTTTCAGCTGGTAGCAATCATGTGTAGCATGATGGACATAACGATGATAATGGCAGTACTTTGGATTCTCCATCTCTGTAGGCCGCGGTTTTCGTCTTGGTGGCGGAAGCTGAATCATGTTCCCTTGTATGAGCATGTCCAAGATGGGCTTAACGTGACCGTCTTCAAAGGAGTAAGTGATTTGCGGCCATTGTTTGTCTGCTGGCTTCGGCTCAGGCTTTTGTGCTGTATCGGCCACCATAGCCTGCTTTCCCTTGCTGTCCCGATTGTTGGAGGGGCTACCCCGATTATCGTTGTTGGGACGCTTGCCCTTGTTTTCTCCTTCCGAGATGTGCAATCCCAGTTAGCGAGCCTTCTTCAGTCGTTCTTCGGCGCTTGTGGCGCTGATGATGAACGTCTTCCAATCTTTGAATTGACCTTCGCCCATCCAGAGACTGATCGTTGGAAGCAGTCTCTTTTGGCAGATTTCAATCAAAGAGGAATCTAGATTTTCGGAGGGCAGCTTCATGGCGGTTTGGCGGAACCGCTCAATGTAGTTCCTTGTCAACTCCTTCTCCCCTTGGACGACTGTTTGCCATTGATTGTAAAAGTATAGAACAATTATCGGAGGACTAAACTTAGACTCACAATACAAACTCGCTCGTACAAAGAAAGCCTAGGGACGAAAACCTAGGTACAGCAGTCTAAGTACGATTGTTTATTTTAGATTCTGGGGGGTGACGATAGAGGCTCGGGAAAGCGACGGCCGCTCTGCCTTACTCCTTGGACGATCGGTATGCAGCCTTGACTCGAGGAAGATCTGCTTGGTCGTTGACGAAGAAATGCCTTCTTGCTCTCTCTCTGATTGCTCTCCTGGCTTCTCTCTCTGTGTATATTCTCTCTCTGACTATGGGGGAAGTCTCTCTGTGTATACGTATTCTTCTCTGGTTTTTTTTTGTATCTCTCTCTATATATTACAAGGGAATGGCACCTTGCTATTTATAATAATGGGATGTGATCACTAGGGTTGCCAATGATTAGCTCTTGGAGATGGCGGCAGCCTGGGGATTGATCAATCCAGGCCGTTCGTTTCTGATTGTGACGAATCAGAACCATTAAGGGTAGATTACACCAAATCCCCATTAGCAATTAATGCTGATTGGCATAAATCTTCCTTATAATGATTCTCTAATATCTGCGAATAAATCAAATTTATTCTCCTGCCACGTGCCCCAGATCATTGGGATTCGACCCGATCTTGGATTGCCATAAATCTGGAAGATTGATCGGCTGAGGACACGTCTCCTGAGAGCCAATGGTGAGACTGGAACCGCATGCAGATTGGGCCGCATGAGATTTGGGCCGCATGAATTTGGGCCGCATAAGACTTGGGACACGTGTCAGGGCTGTCTGGGCAGTGGCCCCCTCCTTCAGACTTCTGAACCATATGATGAGCCGCATGAACCGCATAATGGTGTGTCTGCTTGAGCCGCATGGGCATGATCTTCTTGAGCCGCATAGGGATGATTCCACTCGAGCCGCATGGGACAGCTTCACTCTGAACCGCATGGAAAGTCTTCACTTCGAGCCGCATAAGCACACCCACGTGGCAGGGCCACGTGGCATTTTGTTGCTCTCGGAGGATCGTGTCAGAGATTTCTTTCTCTTCCCTAGAGATTCATCATCATGACAGAGTCATAATTACCTGCTTTGGTGTCAGGTCTGTCAACTTTTAGAGGGGTCAGCCGTCAAAGCAATTAATGCAGCATGGATCGGAGGGGAGCACTGTCACGCCATATGTCTTCTGAGCTGCATGGAATGCCTCCGGCCGCATAGCTCCTTATGCCGCATGACTCCCTGAGCCGCATGCGTTTTCTAAGCCGCATGGATCTTTCTTGGCCGCATGAGTCAATTTCTTTAGTATTTTCCATGCTTCTACAGGACCCCCTTCAAAGTTTTCAATTTATAAAATTGAAATACTTTGAACAAGAAGCATGGCCGTATTAGCCACATATGCAATCCCGACCGCATAGATGTCCTGGCTGCTTGGATGTGTTATTCGCATGACTGTTTCAGCCGCAGGGGGGTGTGTTAGCCGCATAGATGGTCCAGTCCATGTGTGCGGGTCTTTATTTATCTCCAAGTTGCTTCAGCGCCGTCTTTGTAGGGGGAATCTAAAGGGTCAGTTCATTAAATCTTTTTGGATTTGATGCCTTGGATGAATCTTGGAGACGAAACCCAAGGAGTCGGTTTCGCTCTTCAAGGGTCGGTCATTGGCCCACGTGTCCGCCTTCTCTCCTCCTCCTATAAATAGGAGGGGTTTGAAGAGAGAGAAGACTTCTTTATTTTCTTTCTTCTCTTATCTCGCTTGCCTTTCTTTTCTTCGATAATTGATGGCTCCCAAGAAGATCGTGGCAGTGAAGGGCAAGAAGGCGGCCTCCACTTCCACCTTGGGTACAGTTGCTGCCCCGCCCGTCAGTCGTGCCTGCTGTTCATCCTGACGTCCATCCCCCCATTGTTGGTAAGGACAATATATGAATTAAGGAACCCCAACCACCATGGCTACGTCGCATACTTTATGCATGAGCCTTTGTAAATCGTATGTTCGCCCTACGGCTGAGCTGCGAACCGCATAAGAAAAACCATTGTGTCTGTATGTGCGCCTTATTAGTGAAACCGCATAGGTGGCGCATAGACTTTTATTGTGCGGAGCCGCATAAGCGGTCTTCTGAACTGGAGCCGCATGGGGCTTTTTGGAGCCGCATAAGACTTCTGAGAACTTCATGGGGGGCATGGATATTTTCTTGAGCTGCATGTGGTTTGAAAACACCTAATCAGCTCTTTTTTATTCTCTGTTTAACTTATTTTTTCTTTGTCTGTTCTTCAGTGAATTTGCCGGTTAACGCCGCCGGAGAACTCTTGGTGGGTAGCACTCAAGCTGCTCTCGGCTATAGGTACGACCATATTGTTCAGCACGTGGCGAATCAGTTTCCGAGCGATGAGCCTATGGCAAGATTGAATGCCATCAAGAATCAGTCTTTCCATTTCCTTAATGCTATGATGAACTCCGGGAAAATTGAAGGAGAGTATTTGAAGCCTGCATTCTTTTTTGGAGACGCCTTGACCGTAGAGAACGATCATGTTCTGGAGGTGTCGGAGGATTGGAGTTTTGTTTCTGTTTTCTCTCTTTCTAAAGGGGACATGATCCCGAAATATGTAATGCTTTTTCTTCCTTCAAATAAAGAGTACTTTTAATTCTACCCTTCATTTGTATTGCCTGCTGCGCCTGTGATATTGTGGTGATGTTTCCCCCGCATAGGGGATATATTTGTGGACCTGTTACCCATGGCGTACCTTAGTTTTAGGTAGAGGTAACAAGTTTTGGTCAGGGTACCTGAAGCAGCCATAGCGAAGTGGTCATGGGTGCTCTTGGTATTGAAAAAAGGAATGCCGCAGAGCAGCTGGGCTCCTGGGGCCTGATGAGGTGATAGGTTTGTGCTGAGAAATTTAGCTGAGGATATTTGTGGGCCTATTATCCTTGGCGTACCCTGGTTTAGGATACAGATAATAGGATGAAGGGGAACCGACATACTTGCTCAGAGGTAACGAGGACATGGCAAGTAGGAAGGTTTTTTAAACGTAGAGTCTTCCTACTCAGAGGTAATGAGAACATGGCAGGAGTGAACTCGACGGAGGATATTGATGGTCAACAGAGGACATTTGTGGTCAACAGAGGACATTTGTGGACCTATTACCCTTGGCGTACTCCGGTTGTGGGTATAGATAATAGGTCGAAAGGGGATCATCATACTTACTCAGAGGTAATGAGGACATGGCAAGTATGAAGGTTTCTTCTACGGAGCCTTCCCACTCAGAGGTAATGAGGACATGGCAGGAGTGGGCTCAATGAAGAGGGGTACATAGAACGACTCAGAGGTAATGAGACATGGAAGTTCTATGTAGGGGGTGATTTGTTTTTGGCGGAAGTGAAACGACTCAGAGGTAATGAGGACATGGCCGTTTTGGAAATTTGTGGATCGCTTACCCTTTTTTGTGCACTGAAAGTGCGGGTATCGGATCATGAGGGAGGATCTCTTCCAGGAAGAAAGTTCAGAGGTACGATCATACATGACTTACTATCTGAAAGAGTGACCGGGATGTGAGTTCAGATGCACCAACGGGTACATGACTCAATATTGTGAAAGTGTGAGTTCAGTGGCACCAGCTGGGCACATGACTCGATAATCTGGGATGTTGTGGATGTGAGTTCAACGGCACAAGAGGGTACATGACTCGAGAATCTGGAGAATGGTGAGTGTGAGTTCAGCGGTACCAGCGGGTACGTGACTCGATAATCTGAAATGTGGTGGACGTGAGTTCAGCGGCACCAGCGGGTACATAACTCAATGATCTGGAATGTTGTGGATGTGAGTTCAGTGGTACCAGCAGGTATATGACTAGGTAATCTGGAGTGGATGTGAGTTCAGCGGTACCAGGAGGGTACATAACTCACCAATCTAGGAAATTTGGAGGCAGAATGTGAGTTCAGCGGTACCGGAGGGTACATAACTCAATCATCAGGGATTTTTTTTTTTTTTTTTTTTTGGATGTCGTTTCGGATGTAATACTTCTTCAGGAAGTTGCCGTTGATGGACAACATGAGCAAGTCTCAGTGTGAGCAGCCACATACTTGGCCAGCTCCGACTCTTCTTCGACCACCCCCTGTGTAAATGCAGACTGAGAGGATGACTTGGGCAACTTGATTATCAGTGGTTCAGTTGATGGAGTTGAGCGTGGTGTTGTTGGCAGACTAGCAACCCCCAGTTTGGCATTTGATGTGGGGTAAGGAGTGGCTGGTTCGCTAGAAGTGTCAGACCTTGCATCGGGGTGTCGACCCTTCCTGGGAAGGCGTATCGTCATGGGCCTATCCGAGGGGTTGAGCTTCCCTGCTTGTGGTTGGCTGACTCTTGATAGCCTGATTGTCAGTGGCTCCGTTGTGGGTCTCGGCACTTGGCCGGACCTTGGCAGCCGGATTATCATTTGCTCCTCCTGCGCTGAGAGGCTGATTGCGTCCTTCCGCAGAGTGGCGGTAAGGGGTGCAGACTTGCCTGGCTTGCGAGCTTGGAGGTGGATCGTCAGGGGTCCTTCTGATCCTGTGGCTATTTCGGTATGAGTTTGTGCGTCTCCTTCATCCAGGTGCCTCTTCGACTTTTCGTATAAACAGGAGTCCGAGTAGTAAGATTCGACCCCTTTGAAGGGATCGATGTCAGCAAACTATATCTTCACGAAGCCGTATTTGTCGACATATTTGAAGCACTGGTGTAGCATGGAAGGCACGATCATATAATCGTGTATCCATGGGCGCCCCAAGAGGATGTTGTAAGAAGTGTCTGCATCTATGACGTAGCAGGTGACCTCGATTGGAGATCGCCAATCTGACACTTCAGACGAATCTTCCCGATAGGGTAGCTCCTGCCCGAATTGAAATCCGCTGATGGCGGTGCTTGTAGGTGTTAGGCGATGCATTGGAATGCGGAGATGATGTAGCAACCTTTCGGGATGATGCTTATGGAAGAGCCAGGATCAATGTGCATCCGATCCACTTTACGTCGCCGATGTATCCCGTAGTATAGCGGGCGATCATGTAGGTTGGTTTTGATGAACATGTCCTGCGGAGTGAAGACGATGTTGGGCATTGCTCCCGTACAGGCACTATCTTGGAGATCCATGGTTGAGTCCTCCCCAGTGAGGTTAGATTGAGCGAGATAGGCATCGACATTTTGGAGTGCTTCGCTCAATGCAATACGAACGTCTTTGGAGAGCCTTAGGAGTTCATATAATGACAATTTGGCCGGAGTGTTAGCCAATTGTGCTAAGATGTCAAAGTTGTAGGGCCTCTCTAGCCCTTGGGCTGCATCCTTTCGGAGAGATTTATCGAACGAGTCTCCTTCGGCCTAGGCTTGTCGGTCGTCGAAGGCTGAGCCGGTCCCAGCATCAGTTGCTGTGGGTTGATAATTTTCAGCTGGACTATCAACCACAGGTTGGGATTGCGCTCCGGACCGCGTGACGACGGCTGTAGCTTCCTCGTTGTCTGCTAAATTGTGCGGCAGGTCTTGATTTTTCCACTCTTTTTGTTGGTGGGAGATGGTGTGGGCCGAGTTACTTCTGATACCAAGTCTGGATGGACCCACATGACCTCTCCTTTGAGGTGGTGAGAGGTACTAGACCAGCAGCTTGTTCTCGGGGCGGGGGAAGATTGGTAATCTCCATTATCGCGAGGGACGGGAATTACCCCTCTTGGGTCTCCGTTGGAGGAAGTTGCCGAATTGTACGGACACCATATTGGCTGCTACGGTTACCTCTTCGAAGTCGATGGCCAGAGCGTTCGAATCGATGAGGCTTTGGATGTACCGTTTTAGTTGGTAGCAGTCATGTGTAGCGTGGTGTACATAACGGTGGTAATGGCAGAACTTTGGTTCTCCAAATCAGCCGGCCGAGGCTCCCGTCTTGGTGGAGGAAGCTGAATTCTACCTCCTTGTATAAGCATGTCTAAGATAGGCTTACGTGGCCGTCTTCAAAAGTGTAAGTAATCTGAGGCCATTGCTTGTCTGCTGGCTGTGGCTCGGGCTTTTGGGCCGTGTCGGCCACCATAGCCTGTTTTCCCTTGCTGTCCGATTGTTGGAGGGGTTACCCCCATTATCGTTGTTGAGACGCTTGCCCTTGGTTTCTCCTTCTGAGATGTGCAACCCCAGTTGGCGGGCCTTCTTCAGTCGTTCTTCAGCGCTTGTGGCGCTGATGATGAACGCCTTCCAATCTTTGAATTGACTCTCGCCATCCAGAGACTGATCGTTGGAAGCAGTCTCTTTTGGCAGATTTCGATCAAAGAAGAATCCGAATTTCGGAAGGCAGCTTCATGGCGGTCTGGCGGAACCGCTCGATGTAGTTCCTTGTTAGCTCCTTCTCCCCTTGGACGACGTCCATGAGAGTGGACATAGTGATGTTTGTCCTACTTCATAGAATCGTTCCAAGAATATGCGCTTGAAGCCGGCGAAGGAATGGATGCAGTTGTCGGTAGATTGGTACCAATCAAAGGCGACTCCTTCCAATGCTCCAATGAATAACCGTGTGAGGATCGCATCTTCATGGGGCAGATGGTCGGTGGTGACCTCAAAGTAAGTGATGTATCGACTTGCTGAGGTTTTGCCATCATACGGGTTGATGTTGAACGGCTTATATCTTGGTGGGAATGGAACATCCCTCCACTCAGCAGGATATGGTTGCCGTATTCTGAGATCTTGGGCATTTTCTCGGGCATGAAACATGGCACGGAGCTCTTGGACCTCTCTTCTTACTTCTCGGGTCTCATCTGTCGCGGCGGGGGCTGTTATTTCGGGAGGATTATTGTCCAGGTTTGGTGCCGCTGAGTTCGAATCTATATTGACCGCGGGGCATGTGTTTGTTTGACCAGGCGCTCCTCCTTGTAAAGTGGGCAGGGCCGCTTTAATCTCGTCTACAGACTTGACCAAAGCAAGTAATATGGCTTCGAGACTATCGATGCGCTGGCGATCACTGGAACCACCTTGATCGCTGTCCGTCATGAACACCGTTCTTACGTGAGGAGTGATAGAAGGAACGGTGGAGGATGTGCCCTCTGAGTCGTACCCATGCACCGAAAAGTCATCGGGATAGGTGGGAATGTTCTCTTCGGGCTCGGACTCGGAGGGAATGGTATCCCCAGCTTCAGAGCTTGCCTTGTCTTGAGAGTTACGGATGTCCTCGGGGGCATCAGCGTCCGTTGCTCCTGATGGAAGAGTTGTTTGTGCGGACTCGGTTCCTTGGAACATCGGATTGTTGCGGATGTTCGGAGGAGTGTTACCCCCAGCTCCTTCAACCCCCAGCGATGTGGATAATGAATTTCCCATCGAGGTAAATTTCGTCTTTGAACGGGTGTGTTGGAACACACCAGTGGAGGGCAGCCATTTAGACGACAGTTTCTTAGTTGTAATGGTTGATATCTTCGGACTGGAGACGCTCGTTTTCTTCCTCCTCTCTTCGGCGGGAACTTTTTGAACAGAATTGCAGGAGACAACAGGAGGTGCCTCTTCTTCTGAGTTCGGGTGCTGTAGCCTTTGGAAGGCGGATGGCCGAGCTTCCGTCATTGCCGCGTTGTTGCAGCAGCAATTGACGATGATTTGGGTGCAGCGATGCCCAAGCGAGGACTCTTTGCACACCGACACTCCTTCTCTTTCCTTGCGTTTGTGGAGGATCGTCTCCCGCAGGTCAGAGGAACCACTATGTCTGTTTGCCGCGGGGGGCTGGACTTGAGTGGTTGTATACAACTTTCCATCCGAGGTCCGTGTGATAGTCAACGGGACGCTCTGATAGTCAGAGGTTGGGACAGCTGACTGGGCTCGATGAGCCCGTGCTGCCCTAGACTTCCTCCTTCTAGCACTTGTGGGTGCGTAATAGGAGGAGTCCAAGTTGAATGCCACAGAATCTGGCTTATCATACAGAGAATCATCAGGGTCGGGACCGTATGAGAGACGGTCGAAGACCGATCGAGAGAAGCGTGAACGGACGCTATGCCGCCAGAGTTGGGTACCGTAGGCTGTCTGTATGCGGTCATCTTCTGCTGTCGGATGAGTTATCTTTGGACGGTTAGGAGTCACGATCGTGCAGGCTGGCCGCATGCGGTTGGCAATAGTGGCCGCATGGGTTCTCTAAGCGGCTGCTCTGTAGCCTCATGTGTTTCATCTATGTGATTGGCGACTGTAGCTGCATAAACTATGCGGCTGCCAGATGTGACCGTATGATTCTTCTTCATGCGGCCAGCGACTGTGGTCGCATGAGCCTTTTTCACTCGGCTAGCACCCCTATGCGCTCAGTTCGCGTAGAGTTCCTCTTTGCCTCTGTAAGTCCAGCATTATAGTATTTTCTTCTGCCGGACTTGGAGACAGCAGAGTTGTCTACGGTCTGAAGTGGGGCTGCAGAAGAGTCCTTCTCACCGTCTTGAGCAATAGAGGGTACACCGTCGGGGGCTTGGGAGGAGCAAATAATTTTGGCCTCCACTCTTTGCGAGCCTTCGTCGTGCGGGTGCGCTTCTGGACCGGGCCAGCACTTTCTTCGAAAGCATCTCTTCAAACGCTTGTTGGTCGAAGAGGACGACCATCTTTTGTTGCGTGGAGCCAAGTTTGGCTGCATCCGATTGCGTCACCAACTCCTCAGCCGTGGAGAAGTTTGTCCCAGCAGAGTCGCCATCGTGTTTGCCATTGATTGTAAAAGTACAGAACAATTATCGGAGGACTGACTTAGACTCGCAATACAAACTCGCTCGCACAAAGAAAGCCTAGGGACGAAAACCTAGGTACAGCAGTCTAAGTACGATTGTTTATTTTAGATTCTGGGGGTGACGATAGAGGCTCGGAAAAGCGACGGTCGCTCTGCCTTACTCCTTGGACGATCGGTACGCAGCCTTGACTCGGGGAAGATCTGCTTGGTCGTTGACGAAGAAATGCCTTCTTGCCCTCTCTCTGATTGCTCTCCTGGCTTCTCTCTCTGTGTATATTCTCTCTCTGACTATGGGGAAGTCTCTCTGTGTATACGTATTCTTCTCTGGTTTTTTTTTGTATCTCTCTATATATTACAAGGGAATGCACCTTGCTATTTATAATAATGGATGTGATCACTAGGGTTGCCAATGATTAGCTCTTGGAGATGGCGGCGGCCTGGGGATTGATCAATCCAGGCCGTTCGTTTCTGATTGTGACGAATCAGAACCATTAAGGGTAGATTACACCAAATCCCTATTAGCAATTAATGTGATTGGTAAAATCTTCCTTATAATAATTCTCTAATATCTGCAAATAAATCAAATTTATTCTCCTGCCACGTGCCCCAGATCATTGGGATTCGATCCGATCTTGGATTGCCATAAATCTGGGAGATTGATCGGCTGAGGACACGTCTCCTGAGAGCCAATGGTGAGACTGGAACCGCATGCAGATTGGGCCGTATGAGATTTGGGCCGCATAATTTTGGGCCGCATAAGACTTGGGACACGTGTCAGGGCTGTCTGGGCAGTGGCCCCCTCCTTCAGACTTCTGAACCATATGATGAGCCGCATGAACCGCATAATGGTGTGTCTGCTTGAGCCGCATGGGCATGATCTTCTTGAGCCGTATAGGGATGATTCCACTCGAGCCGCATGGGACAGCTTCACTCTGAACCGCATGGGAAGTCTTCACTTCGAGTCGCATAAGCACACCCACGTGGCAGGGCCACGTGGCATTTTGTTGCTCTCGGGGGATCGTGTCAAAGATTTCTTCTCTCTTCCTAGAGATTCATCATCATGACAGAGTCATAATTACCTGCTTTGGTGTCAGGTCTGTCAACTTTTCAGAGGGGTCAGCCGTCAAAGCAATTAATGCAGCATGGATCGGAGGGGAGCACTGTCACGCCACATGTCTTCTGAGCCGCATGGAATGCCTCCGGCCGCATAGCTCCTTATGCCGCATGACTCCCTGAGCCGCATGCGTTTTCTGAGCCGCATGGGTCTTTCTTGGCCGCATGAGTCAATTTCTTTAGTATTTTCCATGCTTCTACAACGACGTCCATGAGAGTGGACATGGTGATGTCCTGCCTACTTCGTAGAATCTCTCCAAGAACAGGCGCTTGAAGCCGGGAAGGAGTGGATGCAGTTGTCCGGCAGATTACGATACCAGTCGAAGGTGACTCCTTCCAATGCCCCAATGAATAATCGCGTGAGGATAGCATCATCATGGGGCAGATGGTCGGTGGTGACCTCGAAGTAAGTGATGTACCGACTTGCTGAGGTCTTGCCATCATACGGGTTGATATTGAACGGCTTATATCTTGGTGGGAATGAACATCCCTCCATTCAGCAGGGTATGGTTGCCGAATTCTGAGGTCTTAGCATTTTCTCGGGCATGGAACATGGCTCGGAGCTCCTGAACCTCTCTTCTTACTTCTCGGGCCTCATCTGTCGTGGTAGGGGCTGTTATTTGGGCGGATTGTTGCCCGGGTTCGGTGCCGCCGAATTCGAGTCCGCATTGTCCGCGGGACCCGCACTTGTTTGGCCAGGCGTCCCTCCTTGCAGAGTTGGAAGGGCTGCTTTAATCTCGTCTACAGACTTGACCAAAGCAAGTAATATGGCATCGAGATTGTCGATGTACTGGCGATCACTGGAATCACTTTGATTGCTGTCTGTCATGAACACCGTCCTTGTATGATAAGAAACGGAAGGGACGGTGGAGATGTATCCTTCGAGTCATACCCATGTACCGAGAAGTCATCGGGATATGTGGGAATATTCTCCTGGTTCGACTCGGAGGGAACAGTACCCCCAGCCTCAGAGTCTGCTTCGTCTTGAGAGTCATGGATGTCCTCGGGGACATCGGCGTCTGTTGTACCTGATGGAAAGTTGTTTCCCCGGGCTCGTCTTCTTGAAACATCGGATTGTTGTGGATATTCGGAGGAGTGCTACTCCCAGTTCCCACGACCCCCAGCGATGTGGATGATGAATTTTCCACTGCAGCAGATTTCATCTTTAAACGGGTGTGTTGGAATACTCCGGTGGAGGACAACCGTTTAGACGACAGTTTCTTAGCTGTAGTGGTTGAGGTCTTCGGGGTGGAGATGCTTGCCTTCTTCCCTCTTCCCTCGGCGGAGACTTTCTGAGTGGAATTGCAGAGACAACAGGAGGTGCCTCGTCTTCTGAGCTCGGACGCTGTAGTCTTTGGAAGACTGACGGCCGATCTTTCGTCACTGCCGCGTTGTTGCAACATCAGTTGACGATGATTTGGGTGCAGTGCCGTCCAAGCGAGGACTTTTTGCACACCGAAGCCCCGTCTCTTTTCTTGCGCTTGTGGAGGATATCCTCGCGCAGGTCAGAGTAACCACTATGTCCGTTCGCCGCCGGGGGCTGGATTCGAGTAGTTCTGTACAACTTCCCATCAGAGGCCCACGTGATAATCAGCGGGACGCCCTGATGGTCAGAGGTTGGGGCAGCTGACTGGGCTTGGTGAGCCCGTGCTGCCCTAGACTTCCTCCTTTTAGCACTTGCTGGTGCGTAATAGGAGGAGTCCAAGTTGAATACCACAGAGTCTGGTTTATCATCCAGAGAACCATCAGAGTCAGGACTACGAGAGACGGTCGAAGACTGATCGAGAGGAGCGTGGAATGGACGCTATGCGGCTAGAATTGAGTACCGTGTAGGCTGTCTGCATGCGGTTGTCTTCTGCTATTGGACGAGTTGTTTTTGTGCGGCTAGGAGTCACGACCGTGCAGGCTAGCCGCATACGGTTGGCAATTGTGGCCGCATGGGTTTTCTGCAAGCGATTGACTTCCATAGTCCCATGAGTTTCATCCATGTGGTTGACAACTGTAGCCGCATAAGCTATGCGGCTGACAGATGTGACCGCATGATTTTTTTTCATGCGGCTAGCGATGTGGCCGCATGAGCTTTTTTCATGCGGCTAGCACCCCTATGCGGCTCGGATTGCGTAGAGTTCCTCTTTGCCCCTGCAAGTTCAGCATCATAGTATTTTCTTCTGCCGGACTTAGGGACAGCAGAGTTGTCTACGGTCTGAAGTGGGCCGCAGAAGAATCCTTCTTGCCGTCTTGAGCAACAGAGTGTATCCCGTCGAGGGCTTGGGAAGGAGCAAATTTTGGCCTCCACTCTCTACGAGCCTTCGTCGTGCGGGTGCACTTCTGGACCGGGCCAGCGCTTCCTTCGGAGAGCATCTCTTCAAACGCCTGCTGGTCGAAGAGGACGACCATCTTTTATTGCAAGGAGCCAAGTTTGGCTGCATCCGACTACGTCACCAACTCCTCAACCGTGGAGAAGTTTATCCCCAGCAGAGTCGCCATGTGTTTGCCATGAAATATAAAAGAACAGAACAATTATCGGAGGACCGGACTTTTACTTCACGTTACAAATTTGCTTGTACAAAGAAAGCCTAGGACGAAAACCTAGGTACAGCAGTCTAAGTACAATTGTTTATTTTAGATTCTGGGGGATGACGATAGAGGCTCGGAAAGGCGACGGCCCTGCCTTACTCCTTGGACGATCGGATGCAGCCTTGGCTCCTGTGAAGAGATGGTTGGTGTTGATGAAGAAATGCTCTTCTTGATCTCCTCGTATTGCTCTTCTGACTTCTCTCTCTCTCTGTGTATTTCTCTCTGATTATTAGGGGAGAAGCTCTCTTTTTCTATCTCCTTCTGATCGTGTATTTCTCGCAAGGGAATGGCACCCTGCTATTTATAATAATGGGAGCATTATTAGGGTTTGGATGATTACCCATTCTCAAAGTGGCGGCGGCCTGATGTATAATCAATCTGGACCATTAGTTTAAGGTGTGAAGGATCTGGGCCATAAATGGGGATAGTATTGAATCCTGTGAATAATTAATGCTGATTGCTTTAAATCTTCATGATTGGTTGTGTCAAGCTTGGATCTCTCACCACATGTCCCATTGGCTTGATTATGAATGATATGACCTGATCTCGTTAAATATGGTCATTAGGATCTGGTAGATCTCTGATTGCTCTGCATCCCATAATCACCCTTGCTACCAGCTGTTAAGTCGTGGGGACCATTGAATCTCTGCCACGTCTTAATGGTGGATCCTGTCAGAACCGCATGATATCTATGAACCGCATGAGACAGCGTCTCAGTGGGCCATAGGTATAGTACTTGCGAGCCACATGGGATGGCTTCTTGGTGAGCCGCATAAGTATAGTACTCGCGAGCCGCATGGGATGGCTTCTTGGTGAGCCGCGGGAAGATATTCTTGCCAGCCACATGGGATGGCTTCTTGGTGAGCCGCAGGAAGATGATTCTTGCCAGCCGCATGAAGCTGTTCTTCAATTGAGCCGCATGGGAGTAGCCACGTGGCAATCTCGGATCGTGTCAAAGATTTTCTCCTGTTCCCAAAGAGTCTGTCATTATGACAGGGCCATTATGACACTTCATGTCAGAGCCGTCAGCTGTCAAATCATGGCAGAGCATTAAATAGGGCCATTACTCAGTGGCCAGCTGTGTGAATGGGTCCCATGGGGACACGTGGCGTTGATCGAGCCGCATATCTCTGTTGGTCGTATGTGAGCCGCATGTACCTCTGAACGCATGCGGCTAGGGGGCTCTTTGAACCGTATAGGGCTGTCCCTATGTAAGCCGCATGGACTCTCCTGCAACAGCCGTATGAGACTAAGAGTCTCTCTGAACCGCATGGACCACTCCTGTATGAGCCGCATGGGGTTCTCCTGTTCTGAGCCGCATAGATCATTATTCTGATATTTTCCATGCTTCTACAATGTACTCTCATATCACCGAGCCTTCATGAATCTTCATGAATCACTCATGTATCACCCATTTATGGGCTTATCACGAATCTTAACATAACCTGAATGGATCCTTGTGTATTGATTGGGAAAACGGGGGAGTAGAAGTGGACATTGAATAATTCCAAAGTAGTGTAATCATGTGCAAACTCAGTAGTGTAATCATGTATAAATTCTAGCCATTCACATGCCTATCTTGTACTCTACATCACTAGCCACTTACAGTTCTCTATATACAGTAGATATTTCCTTTGCAGCTATCTCTTTTACTACATGTATCTTCCTTCAGCAGTTCCTGTATTTTACTCTATTGTATGCTTTATATTTCCTATCATACTATGCACTGCGTGAGATGTATTGTGCTCATTCCTGTCCTGACTGGACCTGTAAAAATATTACAGAGGATGAGAATGAGGCCTGGTGTCTACCTATTATGGAGCAGGACTAGATGATACTTATGTTGTGGACCCTCAACAGGATCCACCTGCAGCTGAGGATGTTGCCCCGGTAGTCTAGGCTAGTTTAGCTAGTCAGTCTTTTTCATATTATCATTTTGTCTCACATTCTGAGTTGTATTTTGAGATGTTGAGATGTATAGACTCTTAGACTTATATTGTATTTTGGGTTGACATTCTGGATGTTATGTTATCCTAGACACTTGGACTTATTTCATCTATGCTACTGTTCTCTTTGAGTTACTGTCTATCTATCTATCTTTCATTTTTCTACCGATGTGATTGAGATTGTTTTCTGTTATGTCACCTCCATTCGGAGAGTATATACTGTACAGGTACCTTTATATTGTTAGATGATTGACCTAGGACAGTGTTCTACCGCCGACACTACGGCGTAGACTGGACGTACCCACTTCTCGTGCCCTTACTCTAGGGTACGGGTCGTGACAATACTGCCAAATCATGGCAATATAATCTATATCTCAATCCACAATAAGAATATAAAACATGAATGAAATTATGGGTCATGGTTTGAAGCCCATTGTCATATTGTCCGATTAGACTCCAAGAATGATATGAGTCTATAAAACAAGCAGAATATATCATGGTACGGATTATAAAGCATGAGAGGATAATAAATAATTATCACAAGCAAAATACCTGTATCATGCATCGCAATCCTCTGCCATCCCGCTCTGCAACTAACTCCATGCAATCGCTAAACCTGAAGAGATCATCAGGTCCTCAGGGGACATAGCAAGATACATAAAACATGCCTATCTAGCAGTTTAATCATGCATAAATATAAACAGGATATAAACAAGGAACGACACTAACATGGCAAGAGACCATGACCAAACTGCTAACAAGTGACTAACGACAAATGGCTACTGACAGGTGACTATGAACTGGAATACAAGAACAACTACACGTAACTGAACTGCTGGATGAACAAGTGAATACGAGATCAATGGAATACCAAACCCTCGCCCCGAGTGGACTCGCGGGTTTGAACTAATCACTAACCCTCGTCCCAAGTGTGGACTCTCTGGTTAGTTCTAATCACCAACCCTCATCCCGAGTGTGACTTTTGGTTAGTTCTAATCACTAACTGTAACACCCAGTTTTCCAAATGAGGGTAATTTTGAAATTATAATTATTATTTATTGATATTTATTTCATATTATGATTTTTGGTGTTTTTAATTAATTTTAAAGTATTTAAAATCATGACTTATGATTTTGGTGTTTCTAGTGTAACCTTAGAGCCTAGCCATGTGATTAGGATGTTTGACTAGTACATTTTAGCTTAGAGGGTATTTTGGTCATTTTAGGATTTATTTGAATTTAATATATTTTATTAGGAATTTCTGAATAATTTAATTGAATGGTGTGATTTAAATACTAATATAATTATTGTCTTGTGTTTATGGTTAGCCTAACCTAGATTGGACCTAACCTAGATGAGTCATGACTAACTTAGTGAGCCACTTTGAGAATTAGATGAGTTGGTTAAGGGGTTAAGTCAAGTTTAGTCATGGTTAAGTGATTTGCAAAGGACTAAGATAGAACCCTTTGTTCTAGGCCATCTATTTCCTTGATTCAATCCTAGCCATAGGATAAACCTAAAAACCCTAACCCTAACTTTTATGACCAGCCAAGACCCCCCCTTGCCTATATAATGTCTCTATGGGGAGTTGTGCCTCTTTCTTTATTAGTTCTTCATTTTCTTAAGGAATAGGTAAGCCTCCATCAAATTTCTTCTAGTTTAATCAATAGGACTTCTTTTTGATTGGGATTTCTTCCATTATGATCTAACCAATGTTCTCTTGCTGTTCATGGAGAGTATTCTCAAATTTGGGACAATTTGGAGCTTTTGGGTTAGCAAGAAGGATCCCCCATTTTGAATGCTTTCTTTGGAGAAGAACACCAATAGGTAACTTCTCATTCCCTCCATGAAATTCCAGTTTTCTTGCATATTTGGACAGCCCTAGGTGTCCCCTAGCCGTAGGTATTGGTATCGTTTGATTTGTGTCCGTTTGATGTCCGTATCGGACACGTATCATAATATGTGTGCATGTGTTTGATGTAATGTCACAAAGGATTTTATTTTTGATTTTTGAAAAACTAATTGCATGGGATTATAGATCTATATGTGTATGCAATATTTCATGAAGTCTGAGCACGGATTCGAGTCGTGTCCGTGTCCAAATCGGATACGAACTCGCTGCACGATGCACGTACACAGTCCCCTGCTCACGCACCCCTCGTGCTCGCTATACGCCACGTGGACAGCTGCAATTTGGCGTGAGGAAGGGGGCAGTGACTGCCAGTACACCCCTCGAGTTTGACACGAGATCGTGTCGTATCGAGGGAGCACGGACACGCGTATTGGGATTGCACTGCGCAGTAGCAGTCGGGAAATTGCGTCTGATACGCCCTTATCACTTGGACACGACGTCCCCGACCCAATTCAGGATGATGAAACCCTAGACCTATCCCTGGCGAACACGAGGACACAAGCACGTGGCCAATGGCGCACCGTGTCGTGTCCACGACCTTATGTTCTGCCTGCACGACACTGCTTCACTGTGTTCAGTTTCTATTATTTTTCCAGTGTTAAATTCCAGTTTTAATTGTTTGATTCATGATTAAATTGCTATTTAATTTCCTAGACATGCTGTTAATCTCTGTTAAGTTGAATTTACATAGTAGATTAGGTTGTTTGTAATGAGAAATGGGATTTCGAGCATGGGATTGGACTGTCACTGATACCCAGTTCATGTATCCTCATTCCTGTGATAATTTCCAGTTTTATCTGTTAAATCAATGAGTTAAATTGCCATCTAATATCCTGAACATGTGTATTAGTTCATATTAGTTTGATTTTCAAGTTAGGACTTGTTTGCATTGAGTTTATGGGATTTCGATTTATGGTTTGGACTGATTAGGGTTGGACTGATACATAGTCCTGATATTCTATTCATGAACTTTCAATTTCCTATTTAAAACTAATTTATGATTAATTTCCATGTTAAATCCCTACACATGTGTATTAATTACAGTACTTGATTTTACATGTTGGATTGGTTTCGTGCACTTAGAATTGGATTTTGATATAGGAAGAGGATTTCGAATGTGGACTGAATACACAGCCCTGAAATTACATTATGAAACTCCACTCCTATTTTAACTGTCATGGGTTCCAGATTTCAACTGAATTTGATGTTAATTCCACATACATTCCATTGGTTGATCGTTGATTTAATGATTTACAATGACTGATATCACACATTTGAATGACTGATTGAAGGATTAAATAGCCATGTTTAGTTAGGATTGAATGATTTATCCTTGAAAACCTGAGTTCTATTTTCAAATCTGTTAACTTAAAACTGAGAATATTTTCAGGTTATGTTCACATTGGTGGACATAAGTCCCAGTTAGTTGGAACCTGAAAAGATTTCATTTCCCTGTTTTTCATACCTCATTGTTTTGATAAGCTCATT
Source organism: Iris pallida (assembly GCA_029216955.1). Lineage (NCBI taxonomy): Eukaryota > Viridiplantae > Streptophyta > Magnoliopsida > Asparagales > Iridaceae > Iris > Iris pallida. The sequence goes on along the minus strand of JANAVB010033012.1, from coordinate 7,927,192 downwards.
GTTCATTACTACACAGGTTACCATTCACTGAGATTCCTTCTTCTAACATGTCACTTTACTGCTACACATGCACATGATTCACTAATTTTTCCCATATGCCATGTATCACATGCTCTTTCTCTCACACATGAAATGCTCTCCATTGAACCCAATTTTAATCCCTGCCACTTGTAATGATTGAGACACTAAACTCTAACACAATATCATGTATTCCTGCTAACACACTGATTTCTGATTTCCCTCACATTCCTCACACACACTCTACATTCTGTTGACACACATTCCTGTCATATGTTTTCTGTCCACCTATGTTCAGCTCCCCTTTTGCCCTATGTTCAGCCCATGTTCAGGACTTATAGGACTCTCCAAATCAGCCCTTAAGCCACTCAATACAGCCCACATATTGGCCCCCAAAACCTGCCATCCATATCAGATTTGGCAGCCCCAAACCACCCACAATTTCCTGTCCCCACAGCCCATGGAGTAGCCTCTAACTGGCAGCCTAAAACCTGTCATTAACTGTCCTAAACCATCCCAAAAATCAGCCATGTAGCTGTCCCTTACCTGTCCCCAACAGGTCCTTAACACAGCCTTGTATCAGCCTTTATATGCATCCTATATGTGTTTATATATATGAGTTTAGATATGTATTTATATATATGAGTATAAATATGTATGTATGTATGTATAAATGTATAGATGAAAGTAGGTAAATAAATGTATAAATGAATATATGAAGATAGGTATGTATGGATGTAATATGCATGTAATTAGAAGTACAACTCTGCCTAATGCCACCCACACAACACCCTCACATGTGCCCCTTTCCTATTCTTCTATGTGTAAGCATATACTATAGGTAACCTATATGTTAATGTGTAATACTATGATATATATATAATATATAGAGTATACACATGCATGCATGCAACTAGTTACTTACTTGTT
>JANAVB010033012.1:7802074-7892982 GCA_029216955.1 Iris pallida | reverse complement strand
CGTCAGCGACATCTATTCTAATGCAAAATGGACAGTTACTGTGGGGAACGCTCAACCCTGGACACATAATATGTTGTGATATGTGGGGAATTGTTGGTGCTTTCTTTACATTGAGAGAGCTTGCTCTCAACATGCCTTGTAAAATTATAGTCCCACATCGGAAATGCACCATGAGTTATCTCAACATATACTTGGTTGTGTTGTTGAGAGATGCACATGGGGTGGTGACCCTAAGGAGGGAACCATGTGGGTGATTTTACTAGGAGGTAAGAATAAGGCTCCAAGGATTAAGCATTAATGCTTTTGTCATTCTCTTGGATTAATTCCATTTGGAGCTAAGTCCCAACGGGGCTTAGCGACTCGGACTCGGACTCGGGCTCATGAGACGTAATGTGGCGTTTTGTTGGCGCACTTTACACTTAGCACGTCAGCAGTCATGCGGCATGCGGCATGCGGCTCATATGCGGCCATGCGGCTCATGCGGCCCATGCGGTTCATGCGGCCATGCGGATCAAAAGTCCTCCTTAGAAAATCCCCTAAAAAATTTCTTCACTATCGGTCGTAATTTAATGTTAATATTAATGTTAACATTAATGTTAATTAACATTAATATTAATGTTAATATTAATTTTAATGTTAATATTAATTTTTTTATTTTTATTTAATGTTAATGTTAATATTAATGTTAACATTAATATTAATTTTAATGTTAAGTTTAATGTTAATTTAGTATTTAATGTTAATATTAACATTAATATTAATGTTAATATTAATATTAATTTAATGTTAATATTAACATTAAATTACGATCAAGAGTGAGGAGAATTTTTTGGAGGTTTTCTAAAAAAACTTTTGATCCGCTTCCATATATAATATATATATATATATATATTATATATAAAATGTACCATTCTAGCCTTATGTATATCATCAACCATTGATTCACAGGTATCTTCGGCTAGAGGTTCATCGCCTGGGACATTAAGATCAAAATACCGTTTATCCATCGAAGCAACAGTACGAAGGACAAATCTAACTCTCCATATACAAATGCTAGAATGGAGAAGTCGAATCGATCAAATAATCCTCCCTCTATGTATATATTTTATTTTGAAAAATTTACAGAAAAAGATGGGATATTTTTCCCTCTGTATAGAAATAAGAAAAAGATAGATATTTTTTTCCCTCTCCATTGAAGAGAAGAAAGCAACAGAAGTGAAAAAAAAGAGAACGAAATACTGAAATTTTTTGCAACAAATTGACAGGGAAAGAGGAAATTGAGAGAATATCCTGTGGACTTGTTTGGTAACGGAATCTTACTATTTGGATTTGGATTTGGAAATTCTCCAAATCCAAATCATGAATTTTACTATTCAAATCCAACTCCGAATCCAACTCCAACCAAACATAGGATTTGATTTTATGATTAATAATTAAATTATATTCATCAATAATTAAGCTATTAATTAATTATAGTTATTATTATTTATAAAATTAATAATTAACGATTATTAATTAATAATGGACGATTAGTTATTATTAATTATAAAATTAATAATTAATGATTAATTAATTTTTAAATAAATAACGATTAATAATTAATAATTAATAATTAACAATTAATAATTAATAATAATAACTATAAATTATAATTAACGATTAATAATTAATAATTAACAATCGATAATTTTTATTAACGATTAATAATTATAAATTATAGTTATTGATTAATAATTAATAATTAACGATTAATTAACTATAAATTAAATATTTTAAAAATAGTAATTATAAATTAATATTATTATGATTACTAAATTATTAATTAAACTATTAGAAATATGATTCTAATTGTGATTAAAATATATATAATTAAGATATAATAAAATAGTTATTAACAAATTATTAATTAATATTATAATAATACTAATAATTATTATTAATATTATTATAATACTAGTAAATTATGATTATTAACTAAATAATAAAATATTATTAATTATATTATAATACTAATAAATTATTAATTATGATTATAACAAAATTAACTAATTAACTAATTTTTAATTTAATACTATTTTTTATTAATCAATAATACTAACAAAATAGTTTTTTATTAATTAACTAATTTTTAACAAAAATTATTAAAGAATAAATATTTTAACGAAATTATTAAAGATTAACTAATTTTTAATTTACTAATTTTAACGATAATTTTTTTATTGAATAATAATTATTTTTTCCTCCAAAATCCAACCAAATCCAAGTTTTGGATTTTGTTATACTTTCCATATCCAAATCCATCTCCAACCAAACATAGGATTCCATGGATTTGTCTCCAAATCCATAAAAATTCAAATCCACCTCCAAATACGGTTTACCAAACGGGCCCGCGGAGAGTTTATTTGCTTTTGGTTTCTAAATAAAGGAGTAGGTTATAAATATTAAAAATTTAAAATTATTTGATGAGGTAAATAACATTGTAATCCAGAAATAAAATAATTTTATCTAAGAATATATAATCCAAATACCCCTGATATTTAGTATAGACGTTAAACCATATACTGGAATGTAGTCGTTATTACATTGCATTGTTTGATTACATGTTACTTATAACGAAACAGATTACATTACAATGAATCAAATACAACCTTACTCTTTACTTCAACAAAGTTTTACAATAATTTATGATTTGCTTTGCTTATAGTAAAACTCTATTTGAATATATAAAATTATTTTGACTTTCGGGTATGATTGAGAATTTTATATTATTTTAATTCACATTAATTTATTAGAATAAGTATTTTATTAACCTGTTTAATTTTATTCTTAATGTTTGGAAAAAAATCAACTTATAAAAAATATTTACATATGGCATCATTTTTTTATATTTTAGGTGAAATCAATATTATAATAATTTTATGCTTATTTATGTTTTTCTGTTAATTGTATTAAATTTGTGAAATATATTTAAATGGATAATTATAATTTAGGATTAGAATCCCTATATATACATACATGTACATAGTGTTCCTAAACCCATTAGCTTGAGGACAAGAATTAATCCTTGTGTATATGCATAACTATTTGTTAAGAATAGGATTTTAGTGTCTTCTTTCTTATAAATAAGAATCCCCTAACCCTACATTGTTCTTCACAATGCCTATATTCTCCCACACCATATTAAAACACTAAACTAATCTTTGTAATTCGTCCAACGCATAACTCAACCTATTAAAAAACCCTACTGTTCTTTTATACAAATACTTTTTTTTCAACCGCTCTAAAAATGGTGACATTTCAACATCATGTTAAAGTTTCTAAAAAATAAGGAAAACCTAAATATAATATTCTGAATTTTTGGGGTACAATTCCTAAAAAATAGGGAGACCTAAATTAAATATTCTAGTTTTTTGTGTATGCAATTATACAATTTATACATGTTAGTAGGGTTGTGAGCATTATTCGTTTTTGGACCGAAAATCGAACCGAATAAGAGATTTGGTTCGGTTTGGAAAAAAAAAAAAAATCGGTTCGGTTTCGATATTGAAAATACTAAAAAAAATTATCGATTTCGGTTTTGGATTTCGGTTTCGGTCCAAAACCGAATCGAATAAGACTTATAAAATTATATAAATATCCTCAATCCTATGCATGTTTTATAATTAAAAAAGTGTGTATTTTGAAAACAACAATTCTGTTTATGTGTTTTGAAGTCCAAATTTTATTAATTAAATAATAGTCTAACTTTTGACACAATTTTAAAATATAACAAATATGTGTATAAAATTAATTTTTTTAATATAATTTAACCACAATCCTAACATTGGACCGAACCCGATAACCAATAGAAATAGTCCAACTCAACAAACCGAATCGATTATTCAGTTCGGTTTCGGTTTTGGCTAATTTCTGTTCGATTTCGATATTGAATTTTTAAAATTTTGATATATCCAATTTTGACTATATCGGTTCGGTTTAAACCGAATAAACCGAATGCTCATCCCTATTCTACATCGTCAACGGCCACCTCCAGTTTCGCTGAAATTTGAAAATTAATATAAGCCCACTCCTTAAAGCCCACCATCTACAATTCTAGTATTCTATCTGTCCGAATAAGCAGATGTCCAAAGTCCATTTTATATCATGTCGGACTCAATGCAGCTTCTACAGACGCCGCTGCAGCCATCTCTGTAGCCACTAATGCATCAAATCGCCCCCCTTCCCACTCTACAGGCTGCGTCGACCTCTGCCCGCAGACGGTTCGGGGGCCACCCACATCCTCGCCAGGTCCGACCTAGATCGTTTGATTGTCCTAGCCGGAACTAAATTTGATTGTTCTTTGCCCTTAACTTCAAAAAGATATCAAAAAAATTGATGACGACGAGTATAGTTGGCAGCAACATCGAAGTATCTGGTTCTGGCGGCGTTGTGAAGCCCATACCCAAACTCATTCAAAACCAGGTCCACTCTCTCCCCTAAACCCTCGCGCACTAGGGGTGCAACTCGGGCGGGCTAAACCCGAACCCGATCGGGTAAACCCGTTAATGGGTTGGGTTAGGGTTGAAGATATCCGGGTTCGGGCTTGGGCTCGGGTTAAAATATTTGAACCCGATCAAAAATCGGATTGTCTTGGGTTCGTGTGTTGGGTAACCCGAAGAACCCGAAACCCGACATACATATAATTTATATATATATATTGTTTCATACTACTTAAATAAAAAGTTTAAACTATAATTTTTTTTACCGAACTATTCAATTCCTTGTCCTAATTCTCATTTCAGTTTTATTTTGTAATGATTGAGACTTGATTGCTATTTGATTATGCATTTAATTACCCTTGTTTAAAATTATTTCAAATATCATATTAGAGTCCGATAAACCCGATGGACCCGACCCAATCCGAGCCCAACCCGATCCTCCGGGCTTGGTCTTGGGCTTCATATGTTGAACCCGAAGTCGGGTCGGACTTGGGCTTGGGCTAGGCTTATGATCTATCGGGTTGGGCTCGGGTTGACCTCAAACCCGACCCAACCCGTCCGAGTTGCACCCCGCACACCCCCGGATCTCAACCTTTACGTAACTCTTCAGAAACCCCTTCTCCACAGAAACTCTATTCATTCTCCTTCACTATCTCATAACTCTCTCCCTACTCCACCAAATCCAAATCCGCGACCGCCACCGCGCTCCCCTCGCCGCCCGCTCCGAATCTAGACCCCACTTCCCCCATTTCTGAGTAGCCGACCGCCGTCCGCCCGTCGTCGTCCGCCAGCCCCGCACGTGTCCCGTTTCGTGCGCCTTCGCCCACGTGTCCGTCTGTGTACGTGCACGTGTCTGTGCTCGTCAATTCCGACGTTGTTCCGAGTCCGAGGTCTCCCCTCGGTACTCCTTCGTGCAAGTTTGGGTAAGCCCTTTCCTTTTTTTCCACCTTCTGTTTGTTCTCAGAACCCATTTGAGTTTTTGACCTAGAAATAGCCTCTATAGATTCAGAATAGGTTCTATAGATAATTAATTAGGTTCTGTGGTTTGATAATTTAGCTTTCTGTGATGTAAATTAGTAATGTTGTAATAATAATTATTTTAGGAAACCTTATATACATTACTAATTTTAATTGATTTGTAGCTCAATCTTCATAATCTAAAAGGTGGTTTAAAATGATTTAAGTTGATTAAATATATAGTTAGGATTATCTTTTAAATTTAATGTTAAGTTGTAGAGATTTTTTAAACCAAATAATGATTTAATATTTTGTTTACAAAATATTAGTTAAATAAATATTCGTTTAAAAGTTATTTTCTTTAAAATAAAGTTTGGTTAAGTAAATAGTATAATAAAAATTAGATTTCGTTAAATGATTATAAATATGGTATGTTTTACCTTTTTAGAGATAAATTTTAATCAAAAGGTTTTATAAAGTAAATAATATAATAAAAACTAATATTTATTTAAAAAGGTTATTTTGGGTAATGGTAATTAGTATTAAAATTCGAAAAATCTTTTATATTAACTTTAAACCATTATTTTGGTAAGAAAAAAATATGTTTTTGCGCATTAATTATTTTTAATATTTAAAGGTGATTTTCTAAGTAATTTATGGAAATATCTAAAAGATATATTTTTACGAAAATTATTTTGATTAAATAACTAAACTTGATAAATAATTTCTATTTCGAAATGCTATGTCAATAAAATCTATGTTTCCTACAAAATTACTAAATTCTAGAGATTCATTTTTTAAAGTAATTTTTCCTATTAATTATTATTTACGACAAAAATCTATGTTGTTTAATACGGTTTATAATAATTTAGATTTGTAACAAAACCTAATTTATGTATAAATGGTTTCTACTAGGATCACCAACCTGTAGGCTTGACCTAGTTTGTACCTTAGAATTAGGGAGTAATTCTGTTTACTAAAACTGGCGTTACGATCTTGTAGGTTCTGATCTGTAAACCTTAGCAGTCACATTCTGGTTGATGTCATGTCAGGGAATACTCTGAGGCAAGTTTTATATCTAATCCATGTCTGTGTCTTTATTTTAATAATTAAATGTATTTGATTACATGTAGTATAGTGACACTGATTCACTGTGGATCCCTCTCGGACTCCACATCGATTGACAGATTGCTGGATTGCTATATTGACTCATTGACTCATTGACTTACTGCTTGGAGATTGCTTGGGGGAGTAGTATAATGTCCGTGACCAAAGCCAAATATTGATCGTTTTGTCTCGTGCTAACCCCTACCACACAGGGGGTTCAGCCGTACCGTATACTAATTGTTTCGGCCGAAACGTTAGTATACATATTGCCTCACCAGCCGGTCACAGGCTCTGTTATATACTCAAAATACTAGCTTAATTAGTATTGCATCATGCTGGACATTGACATCATCTTGCTTGCCGGTCTCTTTTTACTATTAAATACAAAAATATATTGTTTCTTAAACCGTCTCACATTTTTTATTTATTATTAATTTAGAAATGGTAGATGTGGAGGAAATATGTTTCTTATTCACTCCGGACTGGAGACTCAATATTTTTAGGTGACGGCGACGAAGAGGAGCTGCCTTATTACACTTTTTACGGGACAGACTTGGGTCCCAAAAAGGCTGAACCAGTAACCCAGAACCCTAGAGTGTTGGCTTAGTACTTTTCCTTCTCTTTTTTTCAGTTTTAGTTTAATAAAAATGTTTTATTTTCATTAGATGTTTCTGCATGTTGCCTTTCACTGCTTGATACAGCTTACTGCCGCCGTCTTACAACGGTGCAGGCTGGGCATGATCCGACTAGACCCATATTATTGGGATCGGGTCATGACATGTTTTTAGTGGTGGCCCATGCAGGTCTAGTTCTGTAAATTGGTCTAGTCAACTTAGTCTAGACTAGCGTGCAGTCCTGTAACTTGTCCTAGGTCTAGATGAGACTTTAGGAAAACAGACTCTAGAAATAACTAGAACACTTAGATGATATTCACCCTGTTACATCATAGGGCCAGAATTATATATTTTAAAATCTATTTTTGCTTGCTTATAGTTTCGTAGGTTACCTTGTTTGTGTTTGTACCTAAACCTCAGATCATGACCAATGTTCCAAAGCTATTTCCTTGTTAGCTTTGCTAAACCATTTCAACATGACTTCCTTGAACCAATAAGGCTAACTTTAGCCCAACTTACCTAGCAAATTCTCAAACTTTCATTGGTTTAAAATCATTTTTTTCCTTTTCTCAAAATAATTTCGGTAAATGTCAGTTTTCTCTAAGTGATTTGTCGGAAATATTCTCATGACTCCTTATACTCAACTCGAAGCTGTGATGCTTCTATCCTGTCTTGTTTCCAACTCATTTAGTCAGAATCAAGTTGATCCATTCTTTAATTTTAATCTTTGAAAAAGAAATGACGGAGAACAGATACTCCTCTGGACTTCAAACCAACCTCTTGATTCTCAAGAGCTACTGGAACACATAATTATCCTGATAAATTTTCTTGATTCCAGAAGAACAGATATTTACATCTTTTCCTATCATGATTAGAACTTTAGAACTCGTTTGAATTTTTCGGAAGCTCCTTTGAAATTCTCATGGACAAAGTTGAGAAAATATTCAGTGACCTAATATGGCTTCGCACATTTACGTTGTAGTCATTTGTCTGAATTTTGGAAACTGCGAGTTTACTGCAGCTAGTTGCGCATTGGCGAGGCATAGACTCTAAGTTGAAGTAATTTTAGGTGTTCATAGGTTTTCGAATATTATTAAGACTATGTCCTAAATGCATCAGATTTGCCCCTACGTTACTCAGCCATGAAATGGATAAAGTTGATAGACTACTCGAAAACCTATTATTATTCAAGTTATGGAGCCAAAAATTCACTGCAGTCAGGTGCACTCTGGCGAGGCATGAATTAGAGGCAAAATGACTTCGGATATGTATGGTTCCTGGTACTATTGAGACTATATCCCTGTTATAAATATATCATGTTTGGTCTCTTATCACCATTGATAACTTTACAAGAATTGTCTTGATTCGTTTAAATTTTGAATTATTTGGAATCTTAGCAACTAGTTTAAATTTTCAGAAATATCTATAGGATTCATATGGGAATTCTACTTGATTTTCTAGGACTGTTTTCCAATACTTTAGTACCATCAAATTATTCTGACTTTTACCGACTAGAGGATTTGCATTTCTACCGGTTGTCTTCATTTTCAGAAATCTCTTATCACAGCCTAAAAGAATAGATTTTCTATAAAATTCCACTTGATTTTTCTAGAACTTATAAGGACCATATCAATCTATATTGGCTCAATCTCTTTCCTGGTTCAACTTTAGTACGTTGATTATTTTGTTACATATTTTGAAAGTTATAGATAGTTACGGATAGCTATATTATTAAATAGTTGGTATACATCTTGTAGATGACTAAATGTTTTAGTTATAGCTATATACGGGAGAAACATAGATTGTTACCTATCTCATTTCTAGTAAAGACATCTTTGGGATCAATATTAGTTAGCTAAAGGGTAGGAAAGGTCGAAGAATACCTTGAGAAAGCTAGTCTTGAGAGAGTGGTATATCTTAACTTGTGACTTATTCGGGTTAGAAACGTTGGTAGTGCTCACTAGTGCCTAAACTTTATTCAAACAAATGAAGGTATTTGGCGATTTTGAATTTTATGATTAAAGGAAGAGTTATGGAAGATAGAGGAAGACATAGGTAGAGTTAGCAAGGAAAGTCTAGGATTTGGTAAGATTCTCCCATGGAGAAAGTGAATTTGGATATATATAAACATGAGAATATGGTGATCAAGTAAATGAACACTTAACGGGGATCAAACTTTTACTACTGTACCTAGAAGGGACGGATATAACCATGGAAGGAGTATCACAAACAATGGAATAATAGATTCTAGATAATGAATAAGTAGTGAAGAATTGACATAAGACCATTGGCATGCAACGTTGAAAAGAGCAATTGGGTTTGTAGTTCTACCAGACATTGGAGACTCATATTAGTTATGGTAAAAATGATTGAGATTTTGTGATATTTTTGCTAATGTGTTTGGATGAGAACGATTGTTAAGTGCATGGTTAAAGATTAAAACTTGATTAGTGATTATATTGGTCAATTGATTTCAAGAATTGAAAATTCTTGATTATGGATCATGGGTCAACTTTAAAGAATTTTCTAAGGATTTACTATGACAAGTGAAGATTGTGACTTTGATGTAGTCTGGCAATAGAATATTGATGTTTGTAAAATGATTTGATCGAGAGAAATACATAAAATTTGAAATACATTTGGCATACGAGTTACAAACAATGACGAATGGAAGTTTGATTTAGATGACTTATGAATCCAAATAGATTTAGTTTTAATACCTTGGCAGCTGTAAACCTCCTAAATTTTTACCATGATTCTTTTTAAAAATTTATTATTTTGGTATTGGTTTTCTTTTAGGTATTTGTACGTCAAGTGCGAATAGGCATATACGAAACAATTTACTTTTTACAAAAAGTTTTATTATAGAAGAATATATATTTTGTTTCAAAATAGTATAAGTAAATATCTTTATCTATTTGCGTCGCTACTGCCAAAACTTTATTCTATTTGATTTATTATAAAATGCTATTTTATTGTTGTAAAAAGTATATGTGAATATATTTTAGCGCATGCGAAGTACATGAAATTAAATTTCATGTATACTTTTAAATTTTCAAAAACTAATTTTAATTACTTTCTATTTGCAAATAGATTTTTCAAAGATTTAAATATTTATTGTAATTTTTGAAATTAATTATTATTTAAATTATAAAAAGATATTTGAATTTACTTATGATAATTCAAATTATGATTATAGTTTATTTAAATAGTTTAATTTAAAGATGGGAATTATCTATATCTAAATTTGGATTTATCTAGAATTAAATTAGATTTTTGGATTTGATTTGATTGAATTGGTTTAAAGATACTTAAATTAAATAGTGAATTATCAACTAGGGGATTTAAATTATAACTAGTCCATATCCAACTGGGACTTTCACCTCCTATATAAGGATAGCCCTTTGTCCTTTTCAAAAATTTCCAATAATCCAATTTCTCCACTAAAGTGTCGTGTATCGTGTCCGTGTTGCATTTTCCTTCCACTATATTTTGTACTACAGATACATTATCATCCACGTGTCTGACATGCCAGACACATATCCTAATCTCAAAAATTGCTTCCCTGCCGTATCCAACAACCCATGAGTCCACGACCAACCCCGACTTCTTCGCCCTCTTCTCCGCACTACCGGCCAACCTGCAGCCACAATGCCGCTCCTCTGATCTTCGACAAATACCCACCTTCACTAGCAGCCCCGTCATCCCCTACCCAACCCAGCCATAGCATCATCGTCACCACTCCAATGTCCAACACCGCCACCACTATCACCGACTCCTCATCTCCGACCAGTCCTCCCTTGTCAATATACCAACATCACCATCTACCCAACCTACCGTCGCCTTCACCACGCCCTCCACCACCATCAAAAATCCTGCCACCGTTCCCCATGCACCGTGACAGCACCCCTCACCACCGCTATCACCATCTCCAACCACTACCCTCGCCATCATCAGTTTCATCCCCAAAATAAACAAGCACACACAACAGCCGCCATCACGACCGGCCGACCACCACCCGGTGGTTACCACCACAGCCACCATCACAAAAACAAACAAAATATGAGCAAACTGCACCTTCTATACTATGGCCGTACGCCTCTCTGAAGCCAACCGATACTCCATCGCGCAGCAAACACCTCGCCCGCACTCTACGGCGAGACTGCGCCCTCCGTACTTGGCCTCGCCCTCCGTCCCAGCGCTGCAGGTCACGCGCGTCTCCACCGAGCGCGCTGTAGTCGCGCTGAGCCGGCCGTCCAGAACCGTCGATAAATTCCTCCCGCTTTATCTTCTCGCCGCCTCGCATGTCCCCGTGAGCACGTCCGTCGTGGATCCGCCGCCTCTCTCCTCTCCGACCGCCAAAACCCCCGCACCTCCGCTGGAGTTCCCCAGCGTAATCACCCACGGCCCGACCGCGTCGCCTCCAGCGCACCGCCCAAACCCCGGCGCCAACCATCGCTCGATCGTGCCGCCTTCACGAGACCGCCGCCCCGCCGGTGAGTCGGAGCCGTCCGCCTACAGGTGAAACCCCTTCCCGACTCTTCTTCTCATCCCTCTCATTAAAGTTGATTTGGGGAGGAAGAGCTATAGTGTTACAATTATTATTATTAATATTACTGTTATTATTATTATTATTATTATTATTATTATTATTATTATTATTATATTATTATTATTATTATTATATATTACTGTTAAAAGACAACAGTGATGTCATGTATGGTTTTATTATTATTATTATTATTATTATTATTATATTATATTATTATTATTATATTAGATTATTAATATTATTGATTATTATTTTATTATTGTTATTCATTAGTATTATTTTAATACTTTTGTTATGATTATGATTTTATTATTATTAGTGTATTATTCAGTTTTAAATAAATTCGATAATTAATATTTTCCAAAATACATTTTGACAAAATTAGGGTTTAACCCTAAACTGTTTTTATTTATTTTCAAAGTACTTATTTAAAATATTTTGACAACTTAGAGTTTTGCCTAAAAAGATTTATTATTTTAAGTATTTTTCTGGACTAATAAAAATGTATTTTTACAATTTACATATATAAAATATTTTCACGTATTTACGTAGAATTATTTTTCAAATATATTATGAAATATTTTCTAAAAATAGGACACGTGTCTCTTCGCTCAAACTCTTTTCGAATTATTCCCTTTACTCATAGCTAATCGTGCTTCTTGCAACTTCGGACCATGACACATCGAACATGGCTATCGGACAATCAAGACTTGTCGGAATATTGCACCACACCAGACGTAACACCAGGCAAGATACCTTGCCTTATTTACTGTTTATAATTATATTCATCTTTATTTATTTATTTACTGCATATTTATTTTCTATTCTCAGTTGGATCCATTACTTGCTATTTTTAGTTCACTTTATTTTGCTTTCAGTTATTTTTCCTTCTTGCCTTTTTGTATGCATATGGACCTAGTCTTAGCGAACTACCTTTAGTGACCTTGGGAGGGAGAAGACAGTTAAATGTATGGGCTACCCCAAATTCAAAAGTCGTAGTAACTGCGTACTACGGTAGTCGAGTCGCGAGGGTCACTAGCCTCGAGCTATGTGGACTGATGGGTCACATGGGCCGCTAGCCTCGAGTTATGTCGGCTGATAGTATTGGTACGTGACGTATGCGTGTTGTGAGTTGTTACCTTGTCCTGGGGGAGTCGGCCTTCACCTGCCCATGCATCGAGATGTCTTCTAAATTGCCTACTAGAAAGGTTATGAGACCTTAGCAAATTTCATGTTCCAATCATGACATGGAAAAATGTCACATCGCGGAATAGTATGTTACCCCTTGTCCTTGTTTGGTTGTTTGGGTAGCCTACTGTTTCGATGATGGGATATTGAGCCGTGTTATGGTTTGGACACTTTTACTTTATCTTTATTTTATGGTGCATTTATATTCAGTTCATATGGCATGTTCTTTATGTATCTTGTTACGTCTCTCTGAGGAACTGGTTATCTCGCCAGGTGTGTGCTCTTGCCTTTCGCAGGTGTTCTAGCCGTGGCCATAATCATCTCTATATCTTCGAGGATGATTGCATTTTGATCGTCTTCGTTTCGCTCGCCAAAAATCATTCTTTGTATAACATGTATTTCTTTTTATAGTTGGTATTGGATTTGTCTTCGCCCAACTACATGTACAAATGGCAATTCATTATCATTATATGACATCTTTTATTCTTTCATTTTGTGGATGAGATTAGTTTGTTGTGGATCTACTGCATTTTACAGCTTATGTATTCATACGAGATTTTCATATATTGGAGTATACTTCGTATGAATGCAGCTGGCATGTCTACGTTCCTAGTCCTACGTATTTTGGGACTGGGGCGTTACATGTTTTTGTGGTGGCCCATACAGGTCAAGATAAATTATTTGGTTACTTTACCGTACCAAGCAAGCCTGGGAATAGGATTAGAAGTCTAGGATCTCATCCACATACTTGACCTCTTTCCTCGATTCCATATTTGAACTATCGTTCGACTCATCGACTACATCTTGCTTGATTCCTTCTATCATAATTCCTATATTCTCTTCGTGTTTGCTAGAGGCTAGACAGGTGACCCCTACTAGTTAGACATGTTTCTTTTGTCCCAAAACACCATTAGTTTAATTCTTTAAGTTGGGTAGAATGCCTCGTGACCTAGCAATCCCTTTGTCCTTGTGACCTATATTAGTAAGTTCACTTAGATTCTAGAATTTAGAGGACCCTAACCCATCTAATCAACCAAGGACTTGGACAAGAAGACTATAGGATGACTGTATAAAGACCATTATAGGACATGACTTACATCCTTTAGAAGTTCGACTATACTCCCTCTCAATTTTAAACTCTTGTGCCTATAATTTCACCATATTGACTAATATTGCTTATATAATCTAGATTTGCAAGTTCATTGATTTATCAAACTTGTTCACGACATATGTTATTGAAAGAGCTCCCACTAACATATTATCTAGTCAGAACCGGTGCATAATAGTCTGATCAACCAAGTGCACTTTGGTTCACTTTTATATATTATTTTACGTGGATGGAATATAATTAAACATGGCCTTTATAATCCCATCCACGGCTGCCTTGACAATTCCTTTAAAAAAATTTTTGGTCGTCTTTGAACCACGTGTTCGTATTCGATAATATCGACTTTGAACTTCTTATTGCTTTCGCCTTCAACTATTTTAGAAGGACGAAGGCGTTGTGCTAGAAATTCCTTTAGCTATCCTATCACATTTGACCATTATCACTCGATGTTGCTATATCTTCGTCTTAAACTACTCAACCTTCTTCTCGGCCCTATATTCGCTACCATGAACCTTCCAAATCACTTAATTTAGGCATGAACCAAATCAATCTCTTATTCATGCCTCAACCTACTCTCAAGAATCCATATCTACTAGGTCTCTAACTTATTTTCTCTTGATACCATATCATTCTTTATTGCATTATACTCTTGATTTATACTTTAAACCCTTAATCTTCTACTCGTGCCTTAACTTGCGACCCTCATAACCATACCCGTGTTAAATTCTATGATTTAGATCACAATTTCTTATGACATGATTTTGTTGAAACATTGTCATTATTTGTTCCCCATCGATACCCCCTTGTCTTCTCAACCCCCCTACTTTTTAATTTCGAGGACGAAATTCTTTTAAGTTGGGTAGGATGTAAACCCCCTAAATTTTTACCATGATTCTTTTTAAAAATTTATTATTTTGGTATTGGTTTTCTTTTAGGTATTTGTACGTCAAGTGCGAATAGGCATATACGAAACAATTTACTTTTTATACAAAAAGTTTTATTATAGAAGAATATATATTTTGTTTCAAAATAGTATAAGTAAATATCTTTATCTATTTGCGTCGCGACTGCCAAAACTTTATTCTATTTGATTTATTATGAAAATGCTATTTTATTGTTGTAAAGAGTATGTGTTATAATTTAGGAAATAATATTTTATAAATATATGTTTTAGCGCATGCGAAGTACATGAAATTAAATTTCATGTATACTTTTAAATTTTTAAAAACTAATTTTAATTACTTTCTATTTGCAAATAGATTTTTCAAAGATTTAAATATTTATTGTAATTTTCAAAATTAATTATTATTTTAAATTATAAAAAGATATTTAAATTTACTTGTGATAATTCAAATTATGATTATATTTTATTTAAATAGTTTAATTTAAAGATGGGAATTATCTATATCTAAATTTGGATTTATCTATAATTAAATTAGATTTTTGGATTTTGATTTGATTGAATTGGTTTAAAGAGATTAAATTAAATAGTGAATTATCAACTAGGGGATTTAAATTGTAACTAGTCCATATCCAACTGGGACTTTCACCACCTATATAAGGATAGCCCTTTGTCCTTTTCTAAAATTTCCAATAATCCAATTTCTCCACTAAAGTGTTGTGTATCATGTCCGTGTTGCATTTTCCTTCCAGTATATTTTCTACTACAGATACATTATCATCCGCGTGTCTGACATGCCAGACACATACTAATCTCAAAAATTGCTTCCCTGCCATATCAACAACCTATGAGTTCACGACCAACCCCGACTTCTTCGCCCTCTTCTCCGTACTACCGGCTAAATTGCAGCTACAATGCCGCTCCTCTGATCTTCGACAAACACCCACCTTCACTAACAGCCCCGCCATCCCCTACCCAACCCAGCCATAGCATCATCGTCACCACTCCCATGGCCAACACCGCCACCACTATCACCGACTCCTCATCTCCGACCAGTCCTCCCTTGTCAATATACCAACATCACCATCTACCACCAACCTACCGTCGCCTTCACCACTCCCTCCACCACCATCACAAATCTTGCTACCGTTCTACCATGCACCGTGACAGCAACCCTCACCACCTCTATCACCATCTCCAACCACCACCCTCGCCATCATCAGTTTCATCCCCAAAATAAATAAGCACACACAACCGCCGCCATCACGACCTGCCGACCACCACACCCGGTTGTTACCACCACAGCCACCATCACAAAAACACACAAAATATGAGCAAACCTCACCTGCTCTACTGTGGCCGTACGCCTCTTCGAAGCCAGCCGAAACTCCATCGTGCAGACGAACACCTCGCCCGCACTCTACGACGAGACTGCGCCCTCCACGCTTGGCCTCGCCCTCCGTTCCAGCGCCGCAGGTCACGCACGTCTCCACCGAGCGCACTGCAGTCGCGCTGAGCCGGCAGCCCAGAACCGCCGATAAATTCCTCCCGCTTCATCTCCTCCGCCACCTCTCCTGTCCCCGTGAGCACGTCCGCCGCGGATCTGCCGCCCCTCTCTCCTCTCCGACCGCCGAAACCCCCGTACCTCCGCCGGAGTTCCCCAGCGCAGCCACCCACCGCCCGACCGCGTCGCCTCCAGCGCGCCGCCCAAACCCCGACGCCAACCACCGCCCAATCGTGCCGTTTTCACTAGACCGCCGCCCCGCTGGTGAGTTGGAGCCGTCCGCCTACAGGTGAAACCCCTTCCCGACTCTTCTTCTCATCCCTCTCCTTAAAGTTGATTTGGAAAGGAAGAGCTATAGTGTTACTATTATTATTATTAATATTACTGTTATTATTATTATTATTATTCTTATATATTACTGTTAAAAGAACAGCATCAGTGATGTCATGTATAGTTTTATTATTATTATTATTAGTATTATTATTAGATTATTAATACTGTTGATTATTATTTTTATTGTTATTATATCATTTGTATTATTTGAATACTTTTGTTATGATTATGATTTTATTATTATTAGTGTATTATTCGGTTTATTAAATAAATTCGATAATTAATATTTTCTAAAATATATTTTGACAAAATTAGGGTTTAACCCTAAACTGTTTTTATTTATTTTCAAAGTACTTATTTAAAATATTTTGACAACTTAGAGTTTTGCCTAAAAAGATTTATTATATTTAAGTATTTTTCTAGACTAATAAAAATGTATTTTTACAATTTACATATATAAAATATTTTCAAGTATTTACGTAGAATTATTTTCCAAGTATATTATGAAATATTTTCTAAAAATAGGACACGCGTCTCTTCGCTCAAACTCTCTTCGAATTATTCCCTTTAGTCATAGCTAATCGTGCTTCTTGCAACTTTGGACCATGACACATCGAACATGGCTATCGGACAATCAAGACATGTCGAAATATTGTACCATACCAGGCGTAATACCAGGCAAGATAGCTTGCCTTATTTACTGTTTATAATTATATGCATCTTTATTTATTTATTTACTGCATATTTATTTTCTGTTCTCAGTTGGATCCATTACTTGCTATTTTTAGTTCACTTTATTTTGCTTTCAGTTATTTTTCTTCTTGCCTTTTTGTATGCGTATGGACCTAGTCTTAGCGAACTACCTTTTGTTAGTGACCTTAGGAGGGAGAAGACAGTTAAATGTATGAGCTACCCCAAATCCAAAAGTCGTAGTGACTGCGTACTACGGTAATCGAGTCGCGAGGGTCACTAGCCTCGAGCTATGTAGACTGATGGGTCACGTGGGCCGTTAGTCTCGAGTTATGCCGGCTGATAGTATTGGTACGTGACGTGTGTGTGTTGTGAGTTGTTACCTTGTCCTGGAGGAGTCAGCCTTCACCTGCCCATACATCGAGATGTCTTCTAAATTGCCTACTAGAAAGGTTAGAAGACTTTAGCAAATTTTATGTTCCAATCATGACATAGAAAAATATCACATCGCGGAATAGTATGTTACCCCTTGTCCTTGTTTGGTTGTATGGGTAGCCTACTGTTTCGATGATGGGATATTGAGCCGTGTTATGGTTTGGACACTTTTACTTTATCTTTATTTTATGGTGCATTTATATTCAGTTCATATGGCATGTTCTTTATGTATCTTATTACGTCCCTCTGAGGACCTAGTTATCTCGCCAGGTGTGTGCTCTTGCCTTTCGCAGGTGTTCTAGCCGTGGCCATGATCATCTCTATATCTTCGAGGATGATTGCATTTTGATCGTCTTCGCTTCGCTCGCCAAAAATTATTCTTTGTATAACATGTATTTCTTTTTATAGTTGGTAGTGGATTTGTCTCCGCCCAACTACATGTACCAATGACAATTCATTATCATTATATGACATCTTTTATTCTTTCATTTTATGGATGAGATTAGTTTGTTGTGGATCTACTGCATTTTATAGCTTATGTATTCATACGAGATTTTCATATATTGGAGTATACTTCGTATGAATATAGCTGTCATGTCTACGTTCCTAGTCTTACGTATTTTGGGACTGGGGCGTTACAGCAGCTACCTTAGTTTTCTGTAGATCCTGAGAGTTCAGCTAGTTTAGCGAGTTAGAGATTGGTTTTTTGCATGTGTATTAATAAGATTTTATCTTGTAAGTCATTTTTTTTCTGCACATCCTATCTTCTGACCATTGAAATAGTAATACGATATTCTTTCTATCCCCTTTGATCATCACTCAGTCCTCAATAAAAATATCATGTCTGATTACATTCTTATCATAGATATATCATTCTAAATCACCCTCGATATCCTACTATCATACAACTTGTTAATTTTTTCTGAGACACAAACCCTAATACCTCATTCCAATTTGATTTGGAATTTTTAGTCACTCATTTCAGAAGATTCCATTATTTTCTGTCTTTTCAATAAATGATTGACGTACGTTTCTTTTTGTCTTTTCTGTTTCATGAGATCTCATTTGATTTTTTCTATTTTTATGATCATATTTTAATTGTACCTAGATTTTCACTCTTGCCTAAAATGATTTTGATCAAACAATATTCTAACTCTATTTTAGATTATATCTAGATAATTCTGATCGTGCCTATATTTTATCATTGTACCTAGTGATCATACCTAGAATCCGATCGTGTCTAATGATTTAAATTCCATTTTTTTGATCAAGACTAGGTAATTTTGGATTGTACCCCAGCCCTTATTTTTGAAATTTCGAGGACGAAATTTTCTAAGGAGGAAAGGTTGTGAAGCCCAAACCCAAACCCAAGACTTAAGCCCATACCCAAACCCATTCAAAACCACGTCCCCTCTCTCCCCTAAACCTGCGCGTACACCCCCCTTCCGGATCTCAACCTTTGCGTAACTCTTCAGAAACCCCTTCTCCACAGAAACTCTATTTCTTCTCCTTCACTATCTTATAACTCTCTCCCTACTCCACCAAATCCAAATCTGCAACCGTCACCGTGCTCCCCTCGCCGCCCTCTCCGAATCCAAACCCCACTACCCCAATTTCCGAGTAGCCGACCGTCGCCCGCCCGGCAGCAGTCGGCTGCCCATCGCCGTTCGCCAGCCCCGCGCGCGTCCCGGTTTCGCGCGCCTTCGCCCACGTGTCCGCCCGTGTGCGCGCACGTGTCCGTGCTCGTCAATCCCGACGTTGTTCCAAGTCCGAGACCTCCCCTCGGTACTCCTTCGTACAAGTTTGGGTAACCCCTTTCCTCTTTTTCCACCTTCTGTTTGTTCTCAGAAGCTATTTGAGTTTCTGGCCTTGAAATAGCCTCTGTAGATTCAGAATGGGTTCTATAGATAATTAATTAGGTTCTGTGGTTTGATAATTTAGCTTTCTGTGATGTAAATTAGTAATGTTGTAATAATAATCATTTTAGGAAACCTTATATATACATTATTGGTTTTAGTTGATTTGTAGCTCAATCTTCATAATTTAAAATGTGGTTTAAAATAATTTTAGTTGATTAAATATATAGTTAGGGTTATCTTTTAAATTTAATGTTAAGTTGTAGAGATTTTTTAAACCAAATAATGATTTAATATTTTGTTTACAAAATATTAGTTTAAAAGTTACTTTCTTTAAAATAAAAGTTTGGTTAAGTAAATAGTATAATAAAATTAGATTTCGTTAAATGATTATAAATATGGTATGTTTTACCCTTTTAGAGATAAATTTTAATCAAAAGGTTTTATAAAGTGAATAATATAATAAAAACTAATATTTATTTAAAAAGGTTATTTTGGGTAATGGTAATTAGTATTAAAATCCAAAAAACCTTTTATATTAACTTTAAACCATTATTTTGGTAAGAAAAAATGTGTTCTTGCGCATTAATTATTATTTTAATATTTAAAAGTGATTTTTCTAAGTAATTTATGGAAATGTCTAAAAGATATATTTTTACGAAAATTATTTTGATTAAATAACTAAACTTGATAAATAATTTCTATTTCGAAATGCTATGTCAATAAAATCTATGTTTCCTACAAAATTACTAAATTCTAGAGATTCATTTTTTAAAGTAATTTTTCCTATTAATTATTATTTACGACAAAAATCTATGTTGTTTAATACAGTTTATAATAATATTAGATTTGTAACAAAACCTACTTTATGTATAAATGGTTTCTACTAGGATCACCAACATGTAGGCTTGACCTAGTTTGTACCTTAGAATTAGAAAGTAATTCTGGTTACTAAAACTGGCGTTACGATCTTTTAGGTTCTGATCTGTAAACCCTAGCAGTCACATTCTGGTTGATGTCAAGTCAGGAAATACTCTGAGGCAAGTTTCATATCTACTCCATGTCTGTGTCTTTATTTTAATAATTAAATGTATGCATCTGTTGATTACATGTAGTATAGTGACACTAATTCATCGTGGATCCCTCTCGGCTCCACATCGATTGACGGATTGCTGGATTGCTATATTGACTCATTAACTCATTGACTTACTGCTTGGGGATTGCTTGGGGGAGTAATATAACGTCTGTGACTGTCACGCCCCAATTCCGTAGAATCGATAGTCGTCCCCCGGGCGTGATGTCGTGCAAGCCTAAGTTGCGCTCGCACAAGGCATAGTCATAAGGTTATCCGAAACACAACAACAAAGAATGCGCAAAGTAAATTGAACACACATAGAGAAGGAAATTTAAGCTTTATTGATAATGAACATCATTTTACAGACTCAATACAAGGGCACCGTACGAGCTTTTTACAAACTGACTCCATTACAAAATGAACGTCGACGAGATAGCCATTCCATACATTCATCCCTTGATTATACAACCAAAATTAAAAAAACACCTGGGATGGTGGGAAGTCGCTCCATCTGTCTTCGATCTTCAACAGCGGAGTCTTTAAAGGTTTAATCCAAGCTTCGATGCACGGACAAAGCTTCAAAACACACGAGCGTTGCCTCCCTTCACGTAGCACGCTCCTCTCGATCTATCGCACCTGTAGAGAGAGCGAGGATCAGTACAATCAACATGTACTGGCGAGTGGCTAATTAATTTCCAGGCTCTCATTTGGTTCAAGAATTTAGATAAAATCATACAACTTGCTTTTAGTGGTCTTTTTAGCCATCCTAGATATTTTCATAAGAAGCATTAAGTTACACCAAGATTTCCTCTGGCAGAGCGCGCCGTGCGACATAAAACTTACCATCACTTTTCCTGTTAGTTGATAACAATTTATATCAAGTGTTTGATATGGAGGTCACTGGCATTAACTAGCCATCTTGGACATAGCCTGGTAATACGGGACCCTTGCAACGCAAGTAGCGAGCTCCGATGCAAGTCGCCGTCTTACCGATTGCCTATTACCCAGCTCGGCTATAACCTGTTTCTTCCTAGGCCGAGTCGGTCCCGTGGCCCCGGGTTGCCGCTCGAAGAAACCATCGCCCTTGTCGACAAGTTGTCCTTGACCATGATAGGTTAACATGGTGTATTTAGGATACCGTTGGGGCTTGTTATGTAATCAATTCATTTACTTGTTCGTTTAGCAGGCCTAAAATAATTCTATCTCTTTTCAACGCAACTCATTCTTTTTCACTTCTAACGTACAGGACTTGTATTCTGCAAGCAAATCATTCAATTTTAATATCATTACCCGAGTTCTCATTTTGAAATAGAGGGTCGAGACGAAGGAGGTCAGCCACTCACCTTAGTATTTACTTGAGGCAAAAAACTGGTTGGCCGCGCTAGACGTTGCCTACGCGATCACCTGAAATCGTACGAGAAACTGATTAGAACACTGTATTATTCAAGAATTTCGATATGAATGCGAAGTTCGAAACGTAAGCCATAAAAACCATCGAAAACATTCATGAAAACGCATTCAGAAAATAAAGCCAAAACCAACGCAAGCGGCGTGAAAAGCAGAGCAACGGGAGGTCTCTCCCGACTCAGCCGTAGAGTCAATCCTTGAGGCGTAGCCCACTGAATATGGGACTTGGTTCCGAAGAAGCCATTCCATAACGGGGAATGGATCTTAATTCAACCGTTCCTGTTCGATCGATTCGATCGATCCCGACCTATCGATCCCGACCGAGTCGATAGCGACAGTGTTTCTTTCTCGTGTACCCCGTGGACGAACAACGGGGCACGATGTAGGGACGGGGCACTACACCATAACCAACTAAGAAAAAGTTTTGTCCTCGAAACTTAAGAACAGAACCTACCTCTATGAAAACAATGAAGGAAACTTTTCCTTCATCTCCGACTCGAGTTCCCATGTCGACTCTTCTGCCGCATGGTTCCTCCAGAGTATGCGAACGAGAGGGATCGCCCGATTTCGTAGTAGCTTATCCTTGCGTTCTAAGATTTGAACTGGCTCTTCAACGTAGGATAAGTCGAACTTTAGCTCCAGCTGGCCAAAATCCACCATGTGTCTAGGGTCGTGCACGTACTTTCGCAGCTGGGAGACATGGAAGATATTATGCACATCCTCAAGCGCCGACGGTAGGACAATTTTATAGGCCACTGGGGTGACTCGCTCGAGTATTTCGAACGGCCCAACAAATCTCGGACTCAGCTTTCCTTTCGCGCCGAACCGAGTAACTCCTCGCATAGGCGACACCTTCAGGAACACGTGATCGCCCACTTGGAACTCAAGCGTTCTTCGATGGGTATCGGCGTAGCTTTTTTGCCGACTTTGTGCAATCTTCAGTCTTTCCCGAATTAGCTTGACCTTTTCCACAGTCTGTTCCACCAGCTCCGGGCCGAGTATCTGCCGTTCCCCGACTTCATCCCAGCAAATGGGCGATCTGTACTTCCGGCCGTACAAAGCTTCATACAGCACCATTTGGATGCTGGATTGGTAGCTATTGTTGTATGCAAATTCCGCCAGCAGTAGGTGGACGTCCCAGCTTGATTTGAAGTCAATTGCGCAGAGCCGTAGCATGTCTTCGAGAATCTGATTAACGTGCTCCGTTTGGCCGTCGGTCTAAGGATGGTAAGCTGAGCTGAACTCCAACTTGGTACCCAGCGCCGACTGAAGGCTACTCCAGAATTGCGACATGAACCGTGAATCTCGATCAGAGACGATGGATACTGGAACTCCGTACAGCCGTACTATCTCGTCAAGATAAATCTGCGCCAGACGATCAACGCTCCAAGTAACTTTGATGGCGATAAAGTGTGCTGACTTGGTTAATCGATCGACGATGACCCAGATGGCGTCGTTCCACCGTGGTGTCTTCGGCAGGCCAACAATAAAATCCATAGTGACGTGATCCCACTTCCACTCAGGAATAGCGAGGTTCTGCATCTTCCCGCCCGGTCGCTGATGCTCAGCTTTCACCTGCTGACAGGCCATGTATTGCGACACGAAGAGCGCCACATCTCTCTTCATCCCGTGCTACCAGAAGGTCATACGGAGGTCCTTATACATCTTGGTACTGTCTGGATGCAAGGTATATTTCGCACAATGCGCCTCCGACATTATCTCATTTCGTAGTTCTGAATCATCCGGAACACATAGTCGGCCATTCATTCTCAGCACGCCAGTCTTATCTTTCGCAAAGTCGGTCGCACTACCTGTCGAAATTCGCTCGTGCATTTTCTTCAGGTACGGATCATCCTTCTGAGCGGCCATGATCTTTTCCAGCAAACTCGGCTCTAACTGAAGCTGCGCCAACCGTACATCCCTGAATCGAACCCGAAGATCGATGCCCATTTCTTCTAGATCTTGTAGTAGTCTGCGGTTGATGGACAGCGAGGCAAGATTTTTTCGACTAAGAGCGTCCGCCACAACATTTCCCTTACCCGGAGTGTAGTCGATCGTCAAGTCATAGTCTTTGATCAGTTCGAGCCAGCGCCTCTGTCGCAAGTTCAATTCCTTCTGAGTGAAGAGATACTTGAGGCTCTTATGGTCGGTATAGATCACGCACGCCACGCCATATAGATAGTGACGCCACAATTTCAACGCGAACACAATCGCCGCTAACTCCAAGTCGTGCGTAGGATAGTTCTTCTCGTACGGCTTTAACTGTCTGGAGGCGAAGGAGATCACCTTATTTCTCTGCATGAGCACACATCCCAAGCCCTGGCCTGAAGCATCACTGAATATCTGGAAACCCTCTGGCCCATCCGGAAGCGTGAGTATATGTGCCGAAATTAGCCGCTGTTTTAGCTCTTGGAAGGAAGCCTCACAGTCATCCGACCACTCATACGCGACTCCCTTTTGAGTGAGGCGAGTCAGAGGTGATGCAATCTTTGTGAAGTCCTTCACGAAGCGTCGATAGTATCCCGCCAAACCAAGAAAACTTCGAATCTCACAAGCAGACGCAGGCCGCTTCCAATCAGCAATGGCTTCAACTTTCTTCGGATCGACTGCAATGCCTTCGGACAAAATGATGTGACCGAGAAAGGATACGCTGCTTAGCCAAAATTTGCACTTACTCTGCTTCGCGTACAAATCATGTTCTCGAAGTATCTGGAGCACGGCCCGTAGATGTTCTACATGATGCGCCCTGTCCTTCGAGTAGACGAGAATATCATCAATAAAGACTACCACAAATTTATCAAGGAAGGGTCGAAATACCCGGTTCATCAGATCCATGAAGGAGGCAGGAGCGTTCGTCAGGCCGAATGGCATCACCAGGAACTCGTAGTGGCCGTATCGAGTGCGAAAGGCGGACTTTTGCACGTCGTCTGACTTGATCTTGAGTTGATGATAGCCTGAGCGGAGATCAATCTTCAAAAATATTGAGACGCCTTGCAATTGATCGAATAAGTCGTCTATACAGGGCAATGGGTACTTATTCCGGATGGTGGCCTTGTTCAGCTCTCGGTAATCGACGCACAGACGCATGGACCCATCCTTCTTCTTCACGAACAATACGGGCGCTCCCTACGATGACACACTAGGCCGAATAAACCCTTTATCGAGTAACTCTTGTAGCTGGACCTTGAGTTCCTTCAGCTCGCGGGAGCCATTCTGTACGGGGTCTTAAAAATCGATCGAGTATCGAGAAATATATCGATGCTGAACTCGATTTCTCGATCGGGGGACATGTCGGATAGCTCGTCCGGGAACACATCGGGGAATTCTGCCACAACGTCGGTCTGACCCGCGTTTGCACCATCCTGTCGCATGTCTCGGACGGACGCCAAATAGCCTTCGCACCCAGAATACAGCATCCTCCGAGCAGAAATTGCCGAAATCAGCATGCAGGTCGATGACGCCTCACCACACGATAAGCAGAATTCAGGCACTCCTGGAATGCGAAAGGTGACCGTCTTTCTAGCACAGTCTATGGTTGCGTTGCACGGCCCGAGCCAATCCATTCCCAGAATAATATCGAAGTCCTTCATGTCTAGGACTATCACGTCAAGACCGATCTTTTGACCGTCAATACAGATAATCCCGTTGGCACAAGCTAAATTAGTGAGTATTGGTGTGCCCGAAGGTGTGCTTACGCTAAGGTCGATATCTAATGATATTATCGAAAATTTGTGCTCGGCGGCAAAGTCCGCCGATATAAAACTATGCGAAGCACCTGAATCAAATAGTACACGAGCAGGCACATTATTGAAACTAAGTATACCTGTCACGACCGTATCTGACGCAAGCAATTCATCGCGAGTCATGGCATAGACGCGGCCCTGGGCATTGGGGCGACGGTCTTAGCCATTTTGCGGCGCAGGTTGATGGGCTCGAGGCGCTGGGACTTGATTCCCTGGACGGTTCTGTTGGGGCACCATTGGACGGTGCTGTTGGGGCGCCGTTGGGTTTGGCCTTCTGGTTGGACACTCAACACGAGTGTGGCCCCTCTTGCCACAGTTCCAACATCCACTCTCTGGTACCTGGCAATCGTCGATCGTGTGACCAATATTATGACATCGGTTGCAGTAAGGCCGTGGATTACGCCCTTGATATCCGCTTTGGGGCCCATTGTTCGGACGCTTGGTCACGTTGTTCCCTCCCACGTGGCTAGGGCGTTTGTGATTGTAGGTATGCACAGCGCCGACAGCACCTGGAGGATATTGGCGTTCAAGGCGGAGGGCGTGGTTGGGAGACTCCCCCATCATTTTGTATTGTGGAACGGACACATGGGCGTAGATGGATGGTCGTAGACCCACTTCAAACCGTCGAGCACGACTCGCCAGGGAGGGCAAGAATTCTCCAGCAAACTTGGCTAACTTGTTGAACTCTGCCGCGTACTGCCGCACCGTCATGTTCCCTTGCCTTAGCTGCATGAATTTATTTTCCTTCTCTTGGCGAACGGCTTCGGGGAGGTACTCGATCTCGAACGCCTCACGGAAGGTGGCCCAAGAAATTGCCGCTGTCTTATCGTCGCGTCTGATCGCTCGCTTTTGTACGGCCCACCAGTCATGCGCGTTCGACCGGAGTAGAAGTTGAGCGCATGTGACTTTCTTGGACTCCTCGACGCCCAGCAGCTCAAACTTGTCTTCCAGTTCCTCTAACCAGTCGATCGCCAAGGAGGGATCTTCTGTGCCGTTGAAGGAAGTACGACAACTCTTTGTGAATTTTGACATGTCGAAGTTAGAACTTCTCGGTGCTGCATGTGTAGGCTCGGGTGCCTCCGGATCGACTTTACTTTGTCTGGCCGCAGGCTCGGTCACGGCAGGAGTTGTCGCGGAGTTGTTGTTGTTGGCCACCACTGTCTGTATAATCTGCTGAAGAGTATCAAGCTGCTTCTGCTGTAACTTGAATTGTGCATCGAATCGGGCCTCGAACTGGGTCTGGCGTGCCTCTACCTCCCGTCGATGTGCCTCCATCTTCCGTCGATGTTGCTCATCCAGGCGTTGATTCTCCTGAGCTTGTTGTTGTTGCGCTTCCAGCATGCGCAACATCCGTTCCATGGCATCGTTAGAGGGTCCGGGCCTTGAGCTACTCGAGCCGCTCGAAGCACTTTCTTCGTTCAATGCCACGTTCATCGCCGCACCTTCTGGGATTTTGAAGGTAAAAATACATTAGTCACAAAACTTATTACGGACTCCCTCGTATGGAACGACATATCTCATCGACACGAGACCAACGATTTGAGACTAGAAACTCGACACTAGAGGCTAAGGACGTAAAGCCGTGCTCTGATACCATTATGTCACACCCCGATTCCGTAGAATCGATAGTCGTCCCCCGGGCGTGATGTCGTGCAAGCCTAAGTTGCGCTCGCACAAGGCATAGTCATAAGGTTATCCGAAACACAACAACAAAGAATACGCAGAGTAAATTGAACACACATAGAGGAGGAAATTTAAGCTTTATTGATAATGATCATCATTTTTACAGACTCGATACAAGGACGCCGCACGGGC
Organism: Iris pallida; assembly: GCA_029216955.1. Taxonomy (NCBI): domain Eukaryota; kingdom Viridiplantae; phylum Streptophyta; class Magnoliopsida; order Asparagales; family Iridaceae; genus Iris; species Iris pallida. Next base: position 7,865,219 of record JANAVB010033012.1, on the reverse strand, counting down.
TTTTTACAAACTGACTCCATTACAAAATGATCATCGATGAGATAGCCATTCTATACATTCATCCCTTGATTATACAACCAAAATTACAAAATCACCTGGGATGGTGTGAAGTCGCTCCATCTGTCTTCGATCTTCAACAACGGAGTCTTTAAAGGTTTGATCCAAGCTTCGATGCACAGACGAAGCTTCAAAACACACGAGCGTTGCCTCCCTTCACGTAGCACGCTCCTCCCGATCTATCGCATCTGTAGAGAGAGCGAGGATCAGTACAATCAACATGTACTGGCGAGTGGCTAATTAATTTCCAGGCTCTCATTTGGTTCAAGAATTTAGATAAAATCATACAACTTGCTTTTAGTGGTCTTTCTAGCCATCCTAGATATTTTCATAAGAAGCATTAAGTTACACCAAGATTTCCTCTGGCAGAGCGTGCCGTGCGATATAAAACTTACCATCACTTTCCCTGTTAGTTGATAACAATTTATATCAAGTATTTGATATGGAGGTCACTGGCATTAACTAGCCATCTTGGACATAGCCTGGTAATACGGGACCCTTGCAATGCAAGTAGCGAGCTCCGATGCAAGTCCCCGTCTTACCGATTGCCTATTACCCAGCTCGGCTATAACCTGTTTCTTCCTAGGCCGAGTCGGTCCCGTGGCCCCGGGTTGCCGCTCGAAGAAACCATCGCCCTTGTCGACAAGTTGTCCATGACCATGATAGGTTAACATGGTGTATTTAGGATACCGTTGGGGCTTGTTATGTAATCAATTTATTTACTTGTTCGTTTAGCAGGCCTAAAATAATTCTATCTCTTTTCAACGCAACTCATTCTTTTTCACTTCTAACGTACAGGACTTGTATTCTGCAAGTAAATTATTCAATTTTAATATCATTACCCGAGTTCTCATTTTGAAATAGAGGGTCGAGACGAAGGAGGTCAGCCGCTCACCTTAGTATTTACTTGAGGCGAGAAACTGGTTGGCCGCGCTAGATATTGCCTACGCGATCACCTGAAATCGCACGAGCAACCGATTAGAATACTGTGTTATTCAAGAATTTCGATATGAATGCGAAGTTCGAAATGTAAGCCATGAAAACCATCGAAAATATTCACGAAAACGCATTCAGAAAACAAAGCCAAAACCAACGCAAGCGGCGTGAAAAGCAGAGCAACGGGAGGTCTCTCCCGACTCAGCCACAGAGTCAATCCTTGAGGCGCAGCCCGCTGAATATGGAACTTGGTTCCGAAGAAGCCATTCCATAACGGGGAATGGATCTTAATTCAACTGTTCCCGTTCGATCGATTCGATCGATCCCGACCTATCGGTCCCGACCGAGTCGATAGCGACAGTGTTCCTTTCTCGTGCACCCCGTAGACGAACAACGGGGCACGATGTAGGGACGGGGCACTACAGTGACCAAAGCCAAATATTAATCGTTTATTGCCTCGTGCTAACCCCTACCACACAGGGGGTTGAGCCGTACCGTATACTATGTTTCGGCCGAAACGTTAGTATACATATTGCCTCACCAGCCGGTCACAGGCTCTGTTATATACTCAAAATACTAGCTTAGTATTGCATCATGCTGGACATTGACATCATCTTGCTTGCCGATCTCTGTTTACTATTAAATACAAAAATATATTTTTTCTTAAACCGTCTTGCATTTTTCATTTATTATTAATTTAGAAATGCTAGATGTGGAGGAAATATGTTTCTTGTTCACTCCTGACTGAAACCCAACATTTTTAGGTGACAACGACGAAGAGGAGCTGCCTTATTGCACTTTCTACGAGACAGACTTGGGTCCCATAAAGGCTGAACCAGGAACCCAGAACCCTGGAGTGTTGGCTTAGTACTTTTTCTTTTCTTCCTTTTCAGTTTCAGTTTAATAAAAATATTTTATTTTCGTTAGATATTTTTGCATATTGCGTTTCACTGCTTAATACAGCTTACTGTCGCTGTTTCACAACGGTGCAGGCTGGACATGATCTGACTAGACCCATATTATTGGGATCGGGTCGTGACATAGCGTCGTATAACTCGGATTCTAAGCTACTCGAGGCATTCCCAGTGAGAACTCAAAATGTGACCTAATGGATTGCCAGTTTAACAGACATAGAGGAGTTGAGGTGGACTACGGAGGCTATTGGTGGAGAGGTAGAAAATTAAAGGTAATGGGGGGTTGCCATGACATGGGGGTTGTCCAAATCCGATGACTTGTCCGACTTATTCCAGGGTCGGCCTTCCTTGATCCTCGTCCTTGGACATGGCCGATCGACCCGGATGATTAGATTGTCGTACTCGAAACTATTTTGGTTGTCCTTTAACCTTTATTTATATAAATTTAGGTTTAAGTTAGATTTCAGTTGGGCCGATCCCAAGAAAGAATTTTCTAAGTCCAAACTGTTATCGAACTTACCTCTGGACCGCCCTTAGAATACCTAGGACCATGTCGAATGCTGAAGGTGCAACCATCCCTAGCATTCGTATTGCAAAATTTGGATGGTTACCCACGTGTTTCTTTGGCCCACAAGTCACCAAATCATCGAATGAAAATATCTAGTATAATTTTTTACATTTTAAAATATATATTTTCTTCCCTCCTATTCTACAATTTGGAACTTCTACGACTATGTGCTTATGTCCACTCTATTATGATTAATTCCCAGTTTGTAGTTGCACGCATAGGGATGACAATATCCCTCCGAATCGGAACGGAGATCTAATTTTTTATCCGATGAAAATGGATTTGAAAAATTAAAAACAGGAATAGAGACATGGATGAAATTAAAAAAAAATCGATCGGATTTGGAGATGGGTATAGATATCGTACTCTCTGTCCCGATAAATCTCCGACCCGATTACTTATACCCATATCCATATGTGCAACCCATTGAAAATGTTATGCGCTCATGATCTATCTAATAGTATATAAATTTATTTTATGAAAACCATATTTTATTAGCATGTCTTGTAATTTTTTTTGGAATGAAAATAATTTTTTTAAGCTTATATATAATGTACATAAATAAATTGTTAACCGGACAAGAGATGGAGATAAGAAAATTCGGCCCCGAAAGTGTTAACGGGACGGGGACGAAGAATGCATTTTTTAACGGGGACGGATATGAGGATAAAAAATTGAACCCGACGGAAAAATTGGGGACAGGAATATAGATTCAAACACTACTCGAAAACGGGGATGAGAGATATGGTCCCGGCCCCTACTCGCCCCATCGCCATCCCTATGCACGCGTTACCCCTGCATGCATGAAGAACAATATTGAGAGAATCATGTTCTATTGATAAACCAAATCCTACTTTGGCATTTTAATCTTTGTTTGTTTGGACTTTCCTCTGAGGGTCTGCTTGGCAATTGTAGCGATAGCGGTTATACGATATTTTTAGAGTACCGGTCACGAGAGATCTAATTTTGGATGATTTCTATGTAGCGATTTTTAAACTAGTCCAATCAATGCTTGGTAATACACTAATAAGCGATTCTGAAAGTTTTTTTTTACACGAATAGAATTTAATAAGAAAAAGTATTAGTAGTTATAATTATATTTTTTGTGAGGATATAAATAAAATAAAATAATAAAATCTTTCAAAACATACCTATTTGGGGTTTTATAAAACCACCAAAAATTACATTATACCGATTTTGAAGAATTTTTGAAGTGACCAAAATCAGTGCCTAGAATTTAATAAGCAGAGGTTTTTTTTTTATAAAAGGTCGATTTAGAAACATAAAAAAAAAGGTGAAAATACCGTTATCAAGCAGATCACAAGGCTCTCGTAATATCACCTCATCTAACTATTATCATGCTCAACTATTTTAATTTTTCCTTTATATGATCACATGCTATATTACTCTATTTAAGAAAAATAATAAAATATGATAACTAAAATACATTCAATAGTTATTCTTTATTAATACTAGAAGATGCACGTGCATTGCACGTTACATAATTTTTTCTTTCTTTCTTTCTTTCTAACCTTATCAAAAAATAAATTTATTGTATTTATATTTATATTTTAATTAAATTTTGTAAAAATTTAATTTAATTTTAATTATAATCTGTTATGGGAAAATATTTTTATGATATCGTTGAAAAATAGTTCAAATATTTAAATATATTTGAATTAAGATTTTTTAAACAATAATATTTTCTGATATTTTTTTCTTGAAATTTAGTTTTTAAATAATTTTAAATTTAATTTCAAATAGATATCTTACGGACTAGGAGAGAGAAAATTTTATCTTCTGTAATTTTTAAAATAGAAAATGAACCATGATATATATACGGTTTAGACGACTCACTTTTGAGCCGTTTTGAAGCATCTTTATATAGTAGAAGATAATATACAAATATGTCGATCGTCCTCAATCCTATTGGAGACTACTCGATGACGAGTACCTAGTAAACAACATGAAGGGGAGTGAAGTTCAATTATAAGTAAGTTTAGTCTGTTGGCGTTATTCAATAATTAAGGGGCCACACATGTAAAATTAATTGTGTTTAGGCTATCTAAATAATTAAGCCAAATTAAAGTGGTCTATTTGGAAATTAGCTTAAGGGTATAATTGTCATGGAATATTAATGTGTAGATACCAGAGATAATTCTAATTTGATGAGGGGGCAAATTAGAAATGTCAAAACATATAAATATATGTATTCATTAGGGTTATTGTAGAAACATGGAATTTCACAACCAGAAAGCCCATGCGCCAGACACTACATGCACCAGAACTCGGACAGAACACTTCACAGCAAAGTCAATAAGTATAGACATTTGAAGAAGGACTTTTTATTTATATACAAAAGTCTATTACATGTCGAGAAAAGGTTGTACAAAGGAGAATTTCTATAAAAGAAAGATCCTAAGTCTACAGCCAGCGGTCACCATGCGCCTCCAGATAGGCGCAGCAGTCACCATGCGCCGCCAGTTAGGCGCAGCAGATACCATGCGCCTTCAACCAGGCGCATCCCACCATATCTTCAGCAATTCAGTTATGTGCATCCCTTCAACAGCCCAGTTATGTGCCGCTCTTCCAGCCAGGCTCACCTGATAAGTGCTTCGATTAAACAAAGCATTTAACCCTCTGGCTGGAACCAAGGAAGAGAAGAGCACCGCAAGTCTGTGGCTAGGGGAGGCTTTGAAAGAGCCTCCAAAGACCAAGGAAGACCGTAATCGAAATACGGCTAAAGGAGCAGCTTTCAACACAACCAGAGTGGGCGACACCCACTTTGAAGGAAGAAAGAGCCTAGCACCGCCATTCTGATCTACGGCCCTTCCAGAACAACGGAGACGAGGCCTGAGCATCCCTATCTTTAGATGCAACAGGCACCTTCCATCTGCCTCAGAAGCCCTCGACTCCGTCTTTTGGATGTAACAGTCACCTTCAAGTGCATCAACGACGACATGGCATCTCAACTTCACCCTCGGGAACACTTCGTCAACAGAATGCACCCGAGAACCCAAGATCATGATTAGAAGTACGTGAGAGAGTGAGATGCCAACCTTCTCTCCATACCACTATTTATAGGCCGGGCAGATCAAACCCATACGTCAAGTGGATGGCTCTCCGAATTCCGTGCAATGAACTCACATTAAATGGATGAACCGGACGCCTCGACTTCAGCCAAACGGCTATTTAAAAGCACTCGAGAAGCGAAACAACCGCATCATTAAAGATGTGTCGGATGCGCCGGCTGGACAGCTCATCACACCCCTTCAAACACCAAGCGCCTCCCACAGATGCGCCCTGTACCGAGCGCATCACAGAGGATGTGCCCCCATACGGCCCCATACGCCTAGTGGAACGTCAACCAAAGCGCCCACTCAGCTGTCCATCGAATGTTACCAACATTAAATGCTGAACTGACAGAGTTGGCAGCACGCCTCCCCAAGCCTGAACGGTTGACAGCTTTTACAGAAAACAAAGCGTCCACAATGTCAACATCATCATGACTTTAGCCCGACGGCTACTGCCACGTGGCCACCCAACCATCCGCATGCACCTCAAAAGCCATGCGCCTCAGACCCTTCACTGATCTCTAAAGACAGAAGAAGAGTCTCCAGTTGAAGCTTTGCATGCGCCTCAAGAGCCATGCGCCCCAGACTGATCTCTGATCCCGAAAGACAGAAGGAAAATCGCTCGCATGCGCCTCAAAAGCCATGCGCCCAGAACGGTTCGTGACTCCTAAAGGTCACGAGCCAAAATCTCATCATGCGTCCAATCCAAGGCGCATCCCACCAAATCATCCCCCCATCAGATCTGAGATCTCCGAGCCATGAGTCGACGACACGTGTCCTTTGACTCAACTCATCCAAGATCTCAGCAACAGAAAGATCTTCTCCTTTGCTACGTGCCGGCTCACAACAGCAGTATGAAGAATTTAACCCCTCGAGTAGGGCACATCATCCATGCGCCTCCCTCAGCAATCTCCACGTGGCGTCCCCACGTACCGGCGCATCCTACATATGCACGCATGAGCAGCCAACATGCCCAGCTATAAATAGAGGGATCATTTCCTTCTTACCAACCTACCTACACACGGACAACGCACATAATCCACAGAGGATCACCAGAGAGACAGGGACAGACACTCAACGTCTTCCTTCTCTCGGCAAGCTCTAGCACCCAGAGCAATCTACACCTTCAGAGAACCGATAACCGTCGTCAGCCCGTCAACGGAGTCAACGCATTACCACTCGCTCCATTGGCACTAAGGACCCAGATTAAACAAAAGTGTACTCCTAGGACTACATCTAAGTCGTATATTGTAACACTGTTCTGTTTGTGTTAAAGTTTTCAATCAAACAATTTTAATGGCAAACAAGCTGGCGACTCTGCTGGGGACCTCTTTCTCCTCTTCCAAGAAAGTCATGTCACAGGCCGACGACGTGAAGGTGGGCTCCTCCCACCAGACGCTGGTTGTGCGCCTCAATCAACAGGCGTACGAGGAGTTCATTTCTGAAGGAAGTGCGAGTCCTTCGAAGCGGCTGCCGAAGCCGAAGAAGACCCGCCGTGTCTGGGTGCGCAAGGTCAACGCCTCGGGCACCACCACTGAATGGAATGCGCCAATCCAGCCCTCCCTTCCTGCTAACGTTCTCAGCAACCAAGGTGCGCCCGCTGATGCAGCGCATCTCTCGGGGAAGCGTACGGTTGACCACGTTCTCTAGCCATCTCCCTCTCAGGCGAGGAAGATGCGTCGACGGAGCAGAGGCGCAGCCAATGCCCCGCGCATCACCTCTGATGCGTCACAAAAAGTCTCTATCTTTGACAGACTCACTCGCTTTAATGGCAAGGAGAATTTGGATGCTGAGTACTATGCGCCCCAGCGGGCTAGTATAAAGAAATCCAAGGCGGCACGGGCCATGCGCCACAAACGTGCTATGCCAGCAGCAGGCCAGAGGCACGCGCTCACAATCACGCGCACTGCCGATGGCAAGCTGTACAAGGTCGAATCAGGTATCTCTGCACCAAAAACGAGTCGACCTTCAAAGTCCTCATCTCACTTGGGCGCATCTACTGCGTGCACAACCAAGTCGAGTGAGGCAAATTCAGTGGTCTTGAACTCCCGCGTCTCCTCTGGTTGTGCGTTTGAGGTCCGTTCAAGTCACTTCAAATGTTGTGGTTCCCCCACTACTGATCGTGATGCCTGCTTGGTATTAGATCAGGGGGCGCAGCACTCACCTGACCACCCTGGCGTTTGGCCTTGCCATGCGCCTGAAGGGGGTGTGAAGGTAGCACTCTCCTCCAACGACCTGCGTAACGTGATCACTCACAAGCGCCGGTCAGGAGAGTCGACCAACAGGCACGATGCACCTCTCACGGGACATACTTGTGCGGTGGTCACCATCAACTGCTGTTGCAAGGCAGCAGTACCACCAAGGCAGTCAGTCTTCCAGCGGCTGCAATCATCGACACCCCTCTGACATCGCCTCAGGATGAAGGTGTCAACAGAAGAGGAGCCAAGGGTTGCTTCATGCAACGTGACCTCCAACTCCTCGTCAGTCTGGAAGACGACTGGCAATTCCTCGTCTTCATCCAAAAGCCAGCCAAGGAAAACCAAGGCAGCTGTCTCAACCTCTGGAGTGTTCGAAGGCACTCGGTCGAGGAAGAAGTTCTTGGAGGAAGCTGGGGGTAGTCAGACCCTTGTTGAGCCTCCTTCCGAGGACGAAGATGTCCAAAGCACAGCTGCGGCGGATCTTCGTCCTCAAGGCGAAGTCAGCCTCCCAGAAGCCCCTCAAAACGAGGATGTCCCCCAGGGCACGGCTGGGGGTAGAGACGAAGAGGCCCTTCAAGATGGAGCTGAGGGCAATCAGGCCCATGCAGATGCGTCCGTCGAGAATGACCTCCAGAATGTAGCTGGGGGTGGCCAAGGTGGAACACCAAGAGAGGTGACTCCCCCACATGAAAGTGAGGCCGAGAGCGAAGCCTCAACCAATCCATCCACTCCCGGCCGTGTCAGGACAGTATACATGACTGGGGGTAATTCCGAGTCTGATGCGCCACCGCAGGACATTGTCCAGCGCATAGACTCATTAGAGGGAGGACTCAAAACCCTCTCTGCCTCTATGCAAGCACTGACTCAAGCAGTGTTTGATATACGGTCGGCCTTGACCAGAACACCTTCAACCGGTCCCGACCCAGGAGCCAATGGGGAGTCGAGTGTACCCCTTCAACGGGCACCCTCAGACACAGAAGCACCCCGGACGTCGGAGCCCTCAAACGCTCCACTCCAGATAGTACCACCTTCCCCGACTCCTAGCTCCACGGAGGATGTGGTCGAAATGATCAAGGACTTGCGGGAGCGCTTCGAGTCCAAAAATAGGCAAGAGGAGCGCCAGAAGATGGGCATTCTCCAGCCTTATCCCCTCGAGTGGAACAAGGTGGTTTATCCTCCAAAATATAAACCACAAACACTCACGCCGTACGACGGAAAGGACTCTCCGCGTCGATACCTGATATATTTCCAGTCACAGACGGGGCATCTTCCAAAGGAGGACGCGCTCCTCACCAGCATCTTTGTTGGGGCTCTAAAAGGGGTGGCGTATGACTGGTACTGCAGCCTCCCTGACAATTCTATATCGTCCTTCGACGACTTGATGCGCCTCTTCCTCGATCGCTTCTACAACGGCGGGAAGGACATGACGATGGCATCTCTCATAGAGATACGCCAGAAGGAGAAAGAAACTGTTCGGGTGTTCATCGAACACTTCCGACAGGCCTGCTTCAGGCTACCTCCAGGCATGCCAGAACATGCGCTCCTCTTCTCTTGCAGCATGAACATGCTGCCTGCAGTGAAGCTCTGGCTCAACTCTACTCCCCCTCCCGACTGGAGCTCCCTGATCATCGAAGCTGAAGCCGTAGAAAAGAAGGCGGCCAATGCACGTCTTCTGGGTGTCAGCTTCCCCGCCTTTGATGATAAAGGGAAAAGGTCTGCAGCCAACAACTCCGGACAAGAAGCAAAGGGGAAACAGGTATTGACGGTTAATGCCTCGAAAGGTGCATCTGTGCCTACTCAGAAGCCTCCACTGGCACCGAGACCCAAGGAGGTGTATTCATTCAATGACGAAGACACCCTGCAACTCTTTAAAATACTGAAGCAGGGTGACAAGATCAAGCTCCCGGACCCAAAGTGGCCCGATGAAGTCAAAAAAGTGGACAACCCGAGGTACTGTCACTACCATCGGTTTGTCGGACACCCGACCAAGGACTGCTACGTCCTCAAGAATTACATCCAGCGCATGATCAATGCCGATGTAATCTCTGTCGACTATGAAGAGAAGACGGTGTCAGCCAATGTGGTGTCACTTCAGTTCGGCACCTTGCCTCCGACCACCACACAAGATGGCGTCGTCCCCATCCCTAAGGCGACAATGGAGGTGGTGAACTTGCCACTCATCCCACTTACCACATCTTGAGGAGAGGTCCTCTGGGTTCACCCCGACCTCGTCTCCGAGGTGACTCAACCGGAGGTACGCTCTACCTCCAAATCAAAAGGCAGGAAGATCAAGTCTTGCCGCACGGTCTCTTCTTCAACGGAAGAGGCACTTCCAGTGCAGACGCGTGCACAACAGAACGCCCATCCCGGCGAAGCTGCCACCGAGGTGGTGCCTCCTGGCACCATCCCTGAGGAGGGCCCGTCTAAACCCTCAGCAGCCAATAAGCAGAAGCAGGTGGAGGCTCGTTTCGACAGACCTCTACGAAAGAAGAATGCTTCGGGGCTAGCCAAGCCCTACAACTTTGACATACTGGCACAACTGGCCAGTACTCCTGCACGCCTATCTTTGTTTGAGCTCCTGCATCTTTCCAAAGACTCCCAAGAAGCTCTCTGCGAAGCTCTGAAGGATGCTGAATCCTTTCTCAGTCAGGTCAAGCAGCCTGAAGACCTCCCAACTACTTGTGTGCACTGTCATTGTGCGGATGAAGTTATCCCAAACATAACTTTCACCCAACAAGACATGCTGCTCAAGCACCACCGACATAACCGACCACTGTATTACACAGGGTACATCGGTTCAGTCAAGGTGAGCCGGATTCAGATCGATCCGGAGTCTTCCCTCAGCATTATCCCGAAGGCGCTGCTATCAAAACTGGGGATCCCAATGCATCGGCTGGCGCCCTCCAATACAACCATCAGTGGCTTCAATGCTAGCAAAAGCGAGCCACTGGGCAAGATCCGACTGAAGTGTCACATCGGCAACCTCAAAACTGAGGTGACCTATTATGTGGTGGATGCCGAGGTCAACTACAACATCCTGCTCGGCCGACCATGGCTACATGAGTACATGGTGGTGCCTTCTACGCTCCACCAATGCATGAAATATGTATCCACCAACGGCATCATCCGGACGGAGTTCGCAGATATCGATCCTTTCAAAGGGATTGAAGCCTACTTCACCGATTTTGACTTGTACAAACCACTTGACGAGGAGGAAGCCAACGATGCTGATGATGAGGCAGAGATGGCAACTGAGCCGGACACGGAGCCTGAGATGACTCCAGATGCCCCTTTGAAGATCCGACTGAAGGGAAAACCACCCCAGAAGGTGCCTCCAATGAGCATCAAACTATCAGGAAAAGCACCGACTCCTGAGGCTCCCCTGAAGATACGCCTCAAGGGAAAGCCGCCTCAAACATCGGCTCCCCTGGTGGCAAAATTACAGGGGAAAGCACCACTCACAGGAGGCGCAGTTGAGGCACCTCTGAAGGTGTGTCTTAAGGGCAAGCCCCTGCAGTCATCCAAGACGCCAGAGAGGGCTCACATAACCCTCTCAGACCCCAAAGTCAAAGCTGTGGTGGATTCTCCTGATCCGACCCCAGTGCTTACAGATGAGGAGCTTGGCGAATATATCTCTGCTGATGTAGATGCACCCTCCTTAGACAATGTAATCCCACGGGATAAGATCTCGTACTTTATCAATAATAGAGTGTCTTTTAATTATTCTTGTCTTCTGCACTGGAATGCCATGTATACATTAGATAACGCTCTACGGTCGTTACAAATACAAATAACGACCGTCCATCATGTAAATCGAGTAGTCCCGTCTCAAGGAGTCTGTTTCATAGCCCCTCCACGAAGCCGAGACGAAGGATCCATCATTTTGGGCAAAGTCGAGCGTCATCAAGACCTCCCGCCGCTCGAGCCAGAACCAGATGCCGGCAGAATGCAACTCTATCGGTACACGGATAAGGCAAAGTACCTCATCCAAAAGATGGGCTACGACCTAAAAAGCGACAAAGGCCTGAACTACGGCAAGGGTCGACGTCTCCCTCTCCGGCTTCCAACACCCAAAGGAAAGCCGCAGGACTACTACAACAAAACTCGATGGGAGGTAGGCTATGTCACGCCGCCAGCAACTCCAGAGAGTTCAGACGCAGAAGACGTAGAACATTCCCACTCGTCCGAAGCATCGACTTGCGATTCTGATACCAGTATCGGATCAGTCTTCAGGAAGGTGCCGTCAGCTAACATGACGTCAGCACAACCTCAAAAAGGTGAAGGCGAAGACCAAGCGCCGGAACCCTTCGAAGAAGAACCCTGGGCTCAACGCCTAGGAGAACAATGGGAGTCTCATTTTGAGTTACGTGAACCTCCCACCGAAGACGAAGTCGAGCAGATCGACCTTGGGGACGGATCTTCTTCCAAACCCATCTTCATCAGCAAAAGCCTAGAAGGAGAAGACCGAGAGTCTCTAATCCAGCTGGCTAAAGAGTATATCGATGTCTTTGCCTGGAGCTACGAAGATATGACGGGACTCGATCTACAGATCGCAATGCATAGGTTGAACATCTTACCTGATGCCAAACCTATCAAACAACAACAGCGACGTTTTCGTCCGGACATCATGAATGCCATCGATCAGGAGGTGGACAAACTCCTGACTAGCGGCTTCATCCGTGAGGAACAGCACCCAGATTGGGTAGCCAACGTCGTACCTGTCACCAAGAAGAATGGGAAGATACGAGTCTGTATCGAGTTCAGGGACCTCAACTCTGCTTGCCCGAAGGACGAATTCCCGCTTCCAATCACCGATGTGATGATCGATAACACATGTGGCTTTGAACGCATGTCTTTTATAGACGGGTATTCAGGCTACAATCAAATCAAGATGTTCCCCGATGATGCAAAACACACGTCATTCAGGACTTCGAAGGGTGTTTTCTGCTACACAGTGATGCCTTTCGGCTTGAAGAACGCCGGTGCAACATACCAACGAGCTATGAGCACCATCTTCCGTCAATATCTTCGCAAGACAGTCGAATGCTATGTTGACGACATCGCAGTCAAGTGCTGCCTCAAAGGAGATCACCTACAGGATCTGAAGACAGTCTTCGATCTCATGCGGGCACATCAACTCAAAATGAACCCCGCTAAATCCTTCCTGGGGGTTTTTAGCGGCAAATTCTTGGGCTTTGTCATCACGGTGAAAGGCATTCATGTTGATCCCGAGAAGACCAAAGCCATCCTCAACATGGACCCTCCGAAGAATCTTCGAGAACTTCGGGGCATACAGGGACGTCTGGCATACATCCGGAGGTTCATAGCAAACCTCTCCGGTAAATATCAACCCTTTACTCAGCTCATGAAGAAGGGAGTCTCTTATGTCTGGACAGAGGAGTGCCAAAAGGCTTTCGACGACATCAAAGCCTACTTGACGAGCCCACCAGTCCTGGTGGCACCTGTCGCCGGCAAACCATTTCTCCTCTACGTCCGTGCCATGGATCATTCCCTTGGCGCTCTGCTGGCTCAAAACAGCGATATAGGCTATGAGCAAGCAATCTACCACCTCAGTCGAACGCTCATCGGGGCCGAACACCGGTACAACCCCGTTGAAAAGGAGTGCTTGGCTTTGGTGTTTGCCATCCAGAAGACTCGTCATTATGTTTCGGGCCAGACAATTCATGTCATTTCCTGAGTCAATCCGCTCAGAGTCCTCATGACGAAGCCAGGTTCATTGAACTTCCGGCTAGCCACATGGGCGATCTTGCTAACACCGTATAATATGGTGTTTGTCCCGCAAAAAGCTGTTAAAGGTCAAGCTCTGACTGACTTTTTAGCTGCACACCCCATCCCAGAATCCTCAAAACTCTATGAAGACATCCCGGATGAGGTCCAAAAATCCAACGTCACCGAAGGAAGCTCCATTTGGCGGATGTTTTTCGATGACGCTTCGAGAACAGGCCCCAAAGGCCAAATCATCGCAGGAGTGGGGGTAGTCTTAGTCTCCTCCGATCAGTTGGTCATCCAGCGTGCTTACTCCCTTTCGAAGCCGTGCTCCAACAATGTTGCCGAGTACAACGCACTCATCATGGGACTCCAGCTCGCACAACGGCTGGGGATGGACCATCTGGAAGCCTACGGTGACTCAAAACTCGTCGTAAACCAGATTCGGGGGCAGTACGAGGTTCGCCATGAAGATCTGATCCCTTACCATGAAGTTGCATTGAACATCATTTCAACCTTCACCGGATTCTTTATCGAACATGTACCTCGTCTACAAAACTTGGAGGCTGACGCTCTGGCTGGCCTCGCAGCCTCATTGGCAGCGCCCTTTGGGACTCAACACTATGTCACGGTAACTGGCCGAGACTTGGTTTGTCCTAGAAACAACCTATGCTTGCGAGTGGCTCACGCCATGCCGACGAACACTGGTATTAATGTCCGAGACTGGAGGTTCCCGTTCATCGACTTCGCTGTCTACGGAATCCTTCCAGAGGACCCGAAGGAAGCCGTCTCAGTCAGGAGGCGCTCTCTTCGATTCTACTACGATATAGCTACCAAAACGCTGTACCGACGCTCCTTCTATGGGCTCCTCCTTCGATGCTTGTCCAACGAAGAAGCAGCCGAAGCTCTTCAAGAAGCTCATGACGAAACTTGCGGAGCTCATCAACCCGGTCCTAAATTGCAGGATCGACTGTGACGTATGGGCTACTACTGGCCAACCATGGCCGCCGACGCTGTTGAATATGCTAAAAAGTGTCATGCATGCCAACTTCATGCAGACTTTATACATACACCGTCTGAACCACTACATCCTACAGTCGCCTCATGGCCCTTTGAAGCCTGGGGCATGGACATTGTGGGACCAATCACCCCTCCTTCATCAAGAGGACACCGCTTCATCCTGGCCATCACCGATTACTTCTCTAAATGGGCAGAAGTAGTCCCACTGGCGGAAGTAAAGAGCCCCAGGGTGGTCAGCTTTATCAAACACCATGTCATATACCGTTTCAGAGTACCCCGGCGGATCATTCATGACAATGGTCCTCAGTTTATCAGCCACATTTTTAGCAGGTTCTGTGACAAGAATCGCATTTAAAATGTGGCATCCACCGTCTATAATCTGGCTGCAAACGGGTTAGCAGAAGCGTTCAACAAAACTATCGTTAGGCTGCTCAAAAAGGTTGTATCATCCAACAAACGCGATTGGGACGAAAAGCTTGGCGAATGCCTCTGGGCCTACCGCACAACGGTACGGACCCCAACAGGCAACACACCATTCTCCCTAGTCTACGGGAGCGAAGCGGTACTGCCTCTCGAGATCCAGATACCCTCACTCCACGTTGCAATAACAAACAAACTCACAGAAGAAGACAATCAACGTCGTCGTCTGCGGGAATTGGAGGCACTCGATGAGAAGTGTCTCCTGGCTCAACAACGCATCGAACTCTACCAAGCCCGTATATCACAGGCTTTCAACAAGAAGGTCAAACGGAGGACTTTCCAAGTTGGCGACCTGGTTTTAGCAGTCAGAAGACCAATGGTGTTAACTCACAAGACACCAGGAAAGTTCGAGCCCAAGTGGGAAGGACCTTTCATCATAGAGACAGTATACTCAAACGGTGCTTACCGCCTCGCCAAACCCAATGGGGACTTGTTCATGATGCCCATCAACGGCAAGTTCCTAAAAAAGTACTATTCTTGACATCCTTCAGACATGTACTTCCCCAAAGGGGATCTGTAGGCCCAATTATCGGGGCTCACACACAATCTCCTTCCACAAACTCATACGCTTCTGGAACCCAGCTGTTCCGTGGCATCCTTCAGTAGAAAGACAACCACGTCCACATCACCTCTGAGTTGTTCCTCTACACCCTACAAAGCAGAATCTTACGCTACGTAAGCCGACGCTACCCTTCATGTTTACCACGTCCACATTACCTCTGAGTAAACATCTCTTACAAACAACCCCTGCGTTGTCGTACATTGATCGCAGAACTTCCACGTCCACATCATCTCTGAGTTGTTCAGCGTATCCCCCAAGATCATTTCTACCACGTCCATAATACCTCTGAGTAGGAAGATTCTATCATTTTGAACCTAATGATTGCCATGTCCACATCACCTCTGAGCAAACATGTTGGTTCCTTCAAACTTATTATCTGTACCTAAAAACTAAGGTGCGCAAAAGATAATAGGTCCACATAAATCATCAAGTTCATAATAACAAAAATGAACACATCACAAAAAAAGGTTGTATACTTCTTTATTTTCTAAAAAAGAAAGAGAGAGAGAGAGTACAGAACTACACTATCCCCTAGCAAGGGTTGCAAAAGAACTTAAAAAAGGGAGCAGCTACAGTCCCTGAACCTCTCCAGGGTGGGCTGAGAGCTCTCTGACTCGACGTCTTAAGTCGGCTGTACGGGTCTCCACAGTCGCCAGGACTCGATGCTCAGCTTCTTGACGCATCAATTCAACAGCCTCAGCGGAAGTTTCGCTCTCATGCTTCTCATCAAGCTGTTGTCACTGCTGAGCCAAGACAAGAGTCCGCTGAGTAAAAGTCGCTTCCTCCTTCTTGAATGCTGCATGTTCAGCCCGGACACGTTCGGCATCTAACTGGAGTCGGGCCCGTTGGTCCTCAAGGCGGCGCATCTGGGTGTTGATCTCTGCGATGTTAGCATCCAACGCAGCTCCCGTTTCCATCGTCTTCTTCATGGACTGAGACAACTGCTCTACCGCAGCCTCAGTCTCAGCCACCTCGCGCTCCCAAATGCCCACAGTGGCCTGGTAGGAAGACTCGATCTCGGCAATCAACTTCCCCTTCTCCACATCTATCAGGACGGAGAGGTTATTTCGCTGGATGCGCTAAAGTTTCGCAAGCCGCTCGTCCAGCTCGATCACCGAAGCCTCCAGAATTTCGGCCATATGGTCGTGGCCTTGGTGAACGCAGATCAGCTCGATACAGGGTATTGCCAGAGTTTTTGCCGTCACAAAGCTCCCGTTGGCATCCATCACCGCAGATACACCCCTCTGCAGCATTTTGTACACCCCCTCGACGAGGAATTTCACATATTCGTCTGCGTCCGCCAGTACCTGCGGCATCATAGCAGGAGTTGGAGGAGCTACTACAGTTAGCGGACCGAAAGAAGATCTGCCAACCTCAACCTGCGAGGCTTGAACCTCGGCATCAAATAGGCTCTTCATCAACAGGGGCTGGACTGGTAGCCCGAGGAGCCGAAGGAACAGAGGAAGTCGGCACAGGCGTCGAGATAGTTCTCCAAGTGGAAGGAGCAATAGAGGGTTCCACACCCTTGCCCTACTCAAGCTCGGAGGAACCACTGACGTCAACGGCCACTTCTTCAGCCCCCAACGTTCTATCAACAGCCAATACCTTCCCTGGCAGAATGGGGAGATCAACACTTGTCTCTTGACCCGCCCCAGCAGTCGGGATCGACAGACGGGTCTCGTCATCAAATCCCTCTACAGGGACAGGATCTGTCGCCACCTCCTGATCGGTAGCCACCTCAACTACTGAGGCTGGGGTAGGACTCGGCAATGATACCACCGATCCCCCCTCATCAAGACAAGGAGGGGAATCAACCCTCTCCTCTGTTCCAACCATACCTGTTGCCCCCGCAACAGGTTCTTGTAATTCTGTTGGACCCTCGGCATCCAAGGCCGACGCTGTGGCCTTCATCTTCTCGGAAGCTGCTGCATCCTTAACTTCCCTTCTGACATAATCCGGGGATGCTGGAATCTCTACAACAACATCCTCGAGATTCTCCTCCATGGGAGACATCATAGTTGGCAGAATACGCACTTCAGACGAGCCCGCCATCTCCTTTGGCCTGCTCCCACCAGATTTTGGAGTGCGGGGCTTTTTTTTCAGCGGCTCCTACAAAAAAGGGAGAAGCATTGATTACATAAGAAGTTGAACTTAAAACCAGACCTTACGGGACACCTTACCTCTGCAGATGCTGAGTCCGAGGACACCGTCGGTGACGATGCCTTCTTCTGCTTCTTTGATGCAGGAGAGTCGACCTTTGTATCTGTACGCCTTTTCGTTTGATCGGCCGAGGGTTTTGCCTGACCCCCGGTAGATACGGCGGGAGCGCCTCGATAACCCGACTCGGGCGGACGGTACGATCGAGCCTTCGCCAAAGTGTCTGTACTCGCCGCTAAATCGGTGCCTGCAATAAAACTGGTCTCCCTATCATATCCGACGAGCGCGGCAGCCATAGCACAGTAAAATCTGGCGGCTGAGTAAAGAATCGGCGGACGCGGATTCTGGACAGGAAGCGTAAAGCGGGCTCCAGTATACCTGCCTGAGTGGCACGGATCGCGGCGGTCAGCCCAATCTCTTGGAGCTCAGTATGAAACCGCGACAGGATCCAGTGTGTCAGTTTGTCCCATTTTGAAACATAATGACACCAACCCTCTACCCGAAAGTCTCCCTTGGGGTATGATTGTTCCATCAACAACATAAGTATTGACGGGAACATCACTATAAATACTCCCAGGACGAAGAGTCCGCCAGGTGAAAGAGGTACCAGCTCGCGAGGCGGCCAGAGTATCCTTCTGATCAGAAGAAGAATCAATTCTAATGATGCCTACTACCGCTCCCCCCTGAGATGGAGTAATGTCCCAGGACATTCTCCTCTTGGAAGCAAGACGACAGAAAGCTAATAGAGGCCACTGACGTTCGAGCTGCCTGACGGTCATATGCATACCCTTGGCTGTAAAGAACCAGTCTTCTTTGACCTTCAGCACCTTGGCTTCAGTAGAAGAATGGCGGTCTCCGAGCAGGAACTCAGGCTTTAAGAAGGTCATTTTATCGGAAGTGGCAGATTTTAGAACGCCATGTTCTATTATTCGTTTGAGGAACCCGTGATGTTGTTCCCGAATTTGAGCCATTCTTTCGGGATGCTGATCCAGCATAATAGCCGCTTGAGCAGGGTTTATCACCTCTTTATCATAATCTACTCCCATCTGGCAGAGCGCGGCGTCCAGGAGCACTTTGTTCAAGAGTGGAATAGTCATCGACACTGATAAAAATGCAAAGATATTAGAGACGACACAAAGATCAGAGCTTCATTCTCGTCAAAAGCGCGTATCAAGCGCATTTGAAAAAGGAGCCTCGGCGCATCATCAGGGTTTAAACCCATGCGCGTCAGCGGTAGAGCCTCGGCGCATCATCAGGGTCTAAATCCATGCGCTTCAGCGGTAGAGCCTCGGCGCATCATCAGGGTCTAAACCCATGCGCGTCAGCGGTAGAGCCTCGGCAAATCATCAGGGTACAAAACCCATGCGCGTTAGCAACTAAAACCACGGTGCATGATAAAGGCATGAGCCTATGCACGTCGGCGAGAAAAATCTCAATACATCATCAGGACTCAAAGTCCACATACGTTGGCAAATAAGAACGATAGAAGACAATAAAGCTCACCGACTACCGTCGGCCGAACTTCGACAGGCGAGCGAGGAATGTCACTCACGACAGCCTCTACAGGCTCCTTCTCTTTCTCCTTTCCCTTGCCAGCACCGCCGCGAGGAGTCTTGGGAGCCATTCTCTCAAAGAGGAAGAAGTTAGGGTTTTGAAGAAGAACTCTAAAGGAGGCAAAGGCACAGAGCAGAAGAACTCTCTCTCTCTCCATCTCTCACCTATTTATAGGCCGTGGTCACACGCGTGAACCAATGACGAGTGATCTCAGCCATCGCCTCGGGTTCTGTGAAGAGATAACAGCAAATACAACCAAAAGATCATCATTAATCTTTTCGGTTACCAAGGCATCATCATATGCATTAACTGAGAGGAGCATGCGCCCGAACAGGCATGCGCCCAACAACCATGCGCCCTGATCGCCATGCTTCTTATTCAAAGTATTCCAAAACTTATTCAAAAGTTTTGAAAACTTTGAAGGGAGTCTTGTAGAAGCATGGAATTTCACAACCAGAAAGCCCATGCGCCAGACACTACATGCGCCAGAACTCGGACAGAACACTTCACAGCAAAGTCAATAAGTATAGACATTTGAAGAAGGACTTTTTATTTATATACAAAAGTCTATTACATGTCTAGAAAAGATTATACAAAGGAGAATTTCTACAAAAGAAAGATCCTAAGTCTACAGCCAGCGGCCACCATGCGCCTCCAGATAGGCGCAACAGTCACCATGCGCCGCCAGTTAGGCGCAGCAGATACCATACGCCTTCAACCAGGCGCATCCCACCATCTCTTCAGCAGCTCAGTTATGTGCATCCCTTCAGCAGCCTAGTTATATGCCGCTCTTCCAGCCAGGCTCATCTGATAAGTGCTTCGATTAAACAAAGCATTTAACCCTCTGGCTGGAACCAAGGAAGAGAAGAGCACCGCAAGTCTGTGGCCAGGGGAGGCTTTGAAAGAGCCTCCAAAGACCAAGGAAGACCGTAATCGAAATACGGCTAAAGGAGCAGCTTTCAACACAACCAGAGTGGGCGACACCCACTTTGAAGGAAGAAAGAGCCTAGCACCGCCATTCCGATCTACGGCCCTTCCAGAACAACGGAGACGAGGCCCGAGCATCCCTATCTTTGGATGCAACAGGCACCTTCCGCCTGCCTCAGAAGCCCTCGACTCCATCTTTTGGATGTAACAGTCACCTTCAAGTACATCAACGACGACATGGCGTCTCATCTTCACCCTCGAGAACACTTTGTCAACAGAATGCACCCGAGAACCCAAGATCATGATTGGAAGTACGTGAGAGAGTGAGAGGCCAACCTTCTCTCCATGCCACTATTTATAGGCCGGGCAGATCAAACCCATGCGCCAAGTGGATGGCTCTCCGAATTTCGTGCAATAAACTCACATTAAATGGATGAACCGGACGCCTCGACTTCAGCCAAACGGCTATTTAAAAGCACTCGAGAAGCGAAACAGCCGCATCATTAAGGACGTGTCGGATGCGTCGGCTGGACAGCGCATCACACCCCTTCAAACATCAAGCGCCTCCCACAAATGTGCCCTGTACCGAGCGCATCACAGAGGATGCGCCCCCATACGGCCCTATACGCCTAGTGGAACGTCAACCAACGCGCCCACTCAGCTGTCCATCGAATGTCACCAATATTAAATGCTGAACTGACAGAGTTGGCAGCATGCCTCCCCAAGCCTGAACGGTTGACAGCTTTTACAGAAAACGAAGCGTCCACAACGTCAGCATCATCATGACTTTACCCCGACGGCTACTGCCATGTGGCCACCCAACCATCCGCAAGCGCCTCAAAAGCCATGCGCCTCAGACCCTTCACTGATCCCTAAAGGCAGAAAAAGAGTCTCCAGTTGAAGCTTTGCATGCGCCTCAAGAGCCATGCGCCCCAGACTGATCTCTGATCCCGAAAGACAGAATGAAAGTCGCTCGCATGCGCCTCAAAAGCCATGCGCCCAGAACGGTTCGTGACTCCTAAAGGTCACGAGCCAAAATCTTATCATGCGCCCAATCTAAGGCGCATCCCACCAAATCATCCCCCCATCAGATCCGAGATCTCCGAGCCATGAGTCGACGACACGTGTCCTTTGACTCAACTCATCCAAGATCTCAGCAACAGAAAGATTTTCTCCTTTGCTACGTGCCGGCTCACAACAGCAGTATGAAGAATTCAACCCCTCGAGTAGGGCGCATCATCCATGCACCTCCCTCAGCAATCTCCATGTGGCGTCCCCACGTACCGGCGCATCCTATATATGCGCGCATGAGCAGCCAACCTGCCCAGCTATAAATAGAGGGATCATTTCCTTCTTACCAACCTACCTACACACGAACAACGCACAGAATCCACAGAGGATCACCAGAGAGACAGGGACAGACATTCAACGTCTTCCTCCTCTCGGCAAGCTCCAGCACCCAGAGCAATCTACACCTTCAGAGAACCGATAACCGTCGTCAGCCCGTCAACGGAGTCAACGCATTACTACTCGCTCCATTGGTACTAAGGACCCAGATTAAACAAAAGTGTACTCCTAGGACTACATCTAAGTCCTATATTGTAACACTGTTCTGTTTGTGTTAAAGTTTTTAATCAAACAATTTTAATGGCAAACAGTTATGATCCCCAACTTATACGGCCACCAAAAGAGAGATTTTTTCTTTTTCTCTTCTGCATCCCCATCAACAGAAAGAGAGGGACAAAGGATTCGGATTCATCTTTGTCATTAAGTGTCGTAGCAAGTTAGAAAATCGAACCCAATAAAGAGACATTCGCTTCAAGGTCCATCAAGTCTAGCAATGGATTCAGGTACGCTTCCGCAATTTAATTTATATTCTTCATCTCATGAATCGACATGGCACAATAAAATTTTTAACAAATGGTATCAGAGACTTCATGTTTGATTTATGAGGTTGAAGTTTCAGAATCAATTTTTTGTTATTGTTCATAAATCATAGATCATTCATTCTAATTTTAATTTAGGGTTCCAATGGTTCATAAAGTAATATTTATGATACACGAATATTAGATCTACAGTTTCTCAATAATTGATTTCTTGATACACGAATAAAATTTTGTTCCGGCTAGATCATGCTGGACATGTATCCAAACGATACATCCATATTTAATGGACTAGGATGGCACTTATGTTTGTGTTGTTTGATCAAAATTGTTAGCAGTACTATGCACGGTGGGTTATAATTTATGGTAGAATATAATTTATATATTCCTTAGTGTTGTACTAGATGGCTAAATAAAGAGAACAACTATTAGGATCTTGTCTTCTACTTCTGAGTTATTTTCGCACATAAACAACTGTTCCAACATGTTTGCACATCATAATTATTTTATTTTATTTTTTTATACATGGTTCTCCATTGCTTACAAGTACATTGATTTGTCGTTAATCCTTCGTTGATTTGATCGCCATAGTAAAAAAATCTTGATAGAATTCATAATTTATGTACAGTAATGATCTCTCAGTTCATGCTTAAATATTTGATATGGACGCATGTGATAATGGCCGTAGAAATTCTCCATTATATTAAATATGCATGAATATGCTTATTGCTGGACATGTGATAATATAGAATGTTGGTTAGATTCCAATTACTTGTGCTGATAGATATTTGGTGTTACTCAATTTAGAGTGTTTTCCAATCTAAGTTGATCATTGGAGGACAAATTGGAATCAAATATAGACAATTTTATGTTTGGCATAAATTTAGTTTCCAATAAATTTATGTTCTAAGTCATATATTTGATGTAATCTATTGACGTACATATCGTCAGCAGATTATTTTAATATAATCTTTATGGATTATTTGAAGCAATCTATTGGTCCATATTTTCAGTAAAATATTACATGAATTTTATTATGTTGACAATGCCCAGTTTAGTCAAATTAAGAATATTTGTTTGAATCATGTAAAGAGATTCACATGCTTATGATTATCTTATTTGAGTTATAATATTTTAATTATGCATGTACATAAAGTTTTGACATGATTCGGTTTTGTAAAATTTAGTCAACATTCAAATTTTTTTGGTGCCTTTTGTGACTAGCAATAGTCGTCTAATATTCTAAATAGACCCATTGAAACAAGATGTCGCCAAAGTGACCTCTCTTGCGTAGATAGTCTATGAGGGATGTTAGATGTTTGTGTGTGTAAATTCATGCGAGTATTAGCCGGCCCGAAGGAAGGTTAATACTTGGCCGAATTACACACATACTTGTGGTGATAAATGTGTGACAATTATACGGTCTACATGTGAATAATAATCCGATCCAAAGATAGGCTTATTATTTGACATGACTTATTGTCAACGTTTGATCATTACACCAAGAATACCACTTGCAGTTAATATCTGTAGCTCCCCTTCCCGATTTTTTTATATTTATTTATTTATTTATTTGATTTAAATGGGGATTTTAGAATTTTTATAAATATTTATTTAGTTAGTTATTACGGTAGATGATTTTAGCTATGGTTGAGTTTTGAAGTACTAGACGACTAGGATTTGTGGCACGGGAGATGTAGCAGTGTGCCTTGACTAGTGTACTAGTCATGCCCGGGGAAACCTAGCCATAGGGATGTCCTAACTAGAAAAACCAGGCCAAGTTGTGACATGACTATTATAAATAGTTAATTATTTATTATTATTATATTATTTAATGTTGAGTGACCCGGTTGAACCAAATTGGCCAGGCTGGACCCAAACCAAGCCCAAGCCTAGATAGTTATGTAGTGCATCCCAAAACGGCCGTGTAGACATGCATTGGGTGGTATTATTTTAATTCAGTAACCTAATAGACGTTTTCCCAAATTGTAGTGTATATATATATATAGAGTAAATAATTGGATATATAAATGTATATGTATATAAATATGTATATATATGTATGTATATAATATATGTGTGTACGTATACGTATATATAAATATATACATATGTGTATGTGTATGTATATATAATATATATATTTTGTATATGTGTACATGTGTACTTATAAATATTTTTTTTTTTTGTATAGATGTATGTGTGAGTATGAGTATGAGTATATGTATATATATATATATATATATATATATATATATATATATATATTTTATATATATATATATATACGAGTGTATATGTGTATGTGTATACAGGTATATAGGTAAATATACGAGTATACGTGTATGTAGATAAATATGTGCATACTTTTATGAACCACACGCAAGAAAATTATCATTTAGATTTTGACTACGGGATAATTATTTATATATATATAGGGCTGTATTGTCATATGGTACATATAAATATACACATATATAGAAGTATATATACCTAGATATATACAAATGCATATACATATAGTAATGAATAAAAGAAATAAACAAATAAGGCAATACATCCAAATTCCGGCCCAGCCCAATTGACAGGTTACTAGGTAGGAGTATGATCCTTATGGATGATCACTTCACTAGTAGATGGCCAATAGCTTAAATGGTCGGCAGTACCCATCTGAATGGACGAAGTCCAATGTGAAGACAAATATACTTTTTCCCAGCCCATGACCCCGGTTCTGATTTTTCCAAACATCACAATTGGCTCAAGGTTGGGAATACTCATCTAGGAAGGGAGCAGTGAACCTCGGTCCAACCCAGGCCATTCAGCCCAACGGCCCAGGTCCAAACCCCTGCTGAAGCAGCAAACCACAGCCTTAGGTCCAGCAGACCGCCCATGAGTTCCGAACCAAACTCAAATTTTCATGTGCATATATATAGATATAGGCGGAGAGAAAACGAAAGAAATAGGAAAACCCTAGATGAATGCTCGACCTGTCACGCCCCAGTACCGGAATACGGGGGCGGACGTAGGCCAGCTACACCGTATAAGGTACGAATACACTATATGGCGATGACGGCTGTCAAGTCTTGCTGGGTATCCTAGCATGCAATCAATCTATGGCCTAAATCTGATCTCATATCCACAGGTAAACCACAATAAGACAATATCAAGAGAGATAATCATATGAAAAACAGGAAATACTCATATGAAAATCTAGAATCTACAGTACAGGATAATAATATAGACAAGTATACCTTCCCACGGTTCCTAGCATGTCTGGAACTGAAGCACACCCTCCAAGTCAAGTCTGGAAGATCCACCGGGTCGGTCTCAGACAATCTGGGAACAATCCAGGGTTGGTCAGGCCAACCGCAGCAAGTACCAGAAAGGAAGGCTCAAGAACGGGCGAAGAAAACCAGCAGGATAAAATATGACAAGAATAACATCTAAAAACAGTAAATAAGGGTGAGGGATCGTGCGGTACCAACGCACGATAACAATCCACAAGTATAGTGAAGCTAACACAATCACAGTCTCCCTAGCATCCACTAACACCTGCATTGCCAGCTGGAAATCAATATCAGCTAGCTAGCAGACAACAAGCCAAACAACACAGAAGGACAAGCGGCCACACAATGCCTACGGCTTGCTATTATTAGCTAACTAAGGTTATCATAGGCCTAATTACTAACAAGATGCAGTTGAGGTATTCCTATAGCCACAAGCCCTGCAGACTATCCAGGTTATCCAGGACGAATATATATAGTGGGTACATCGCCCGGGAGACAAATGTACCCTAATAGCTAGCTGGAGGGGTGCCCCACATGACAGTGGGCTGGAAATATGCCCTACTCGACGACAGGCTACAAGTCCACATGAGCGCCCAGATAACGGGATTGCTTGTAGCCGGAATGCCTCGATCTATATGAGCTACTTGATCAATCTAGTTGTTAACCTAGTCAGATTCATTACGAATTCCTGACCGTGGTAACCAGGAATCCATGTCCTAGACATGATACAAGACGAGACAGGTAGTTTGTACAAGCACAATCAGAAAAATCAACCACGGTGTCAAGACAAGGTCATACCTAGCAAGTCAGGACTGGCTGTCGCAACAGTGGTCAAGAGTAAACATGTCCTGTCAAGAGTACTAGCCAGGAGTGCACCACCATGGGCTACTACCGAGAATCAAGAGAATACATGCCAGGTTTACCATCAAGTCCAGAGTGATAGTCAAGAGTGCACCTCTACGGGCCACTATCAAGAATCAAGACAGGTCCAGGTCATCGTGTAATACCAGAAACAAGGTCAAACCTATCGGTCACAAGAAGTCACATGTCCAAATCGTGACATAGATAACAAGTCGGGTACAAGATCAAAATATCTACCATAATAGTCTGTCAAGTACACATGGGAACCTACAACTCAAATCATCAAGTCGGTCCATCCACCAGATCAATCTAGCAAGGGTCTCCCATCCATGATGTTGTGAATATCACGTCAATAAAGACAACCACCAAATACCAAGCTCATTCCCCTAACAATGCTAGACCCTCTGACTCACAAGAATCCTCCAAGTCAATGATCACAAGCCACTATAAAACAAGCCCCTCAACTACCAAGACTCAGCAATCAAACCAGGTTCCCCAACTACCGGAATACACAAAGGTACCAGGTTTTGGACGTTTGGGAAGTCGAGTTAAAATTATATAATAATACCCTCGATATTCTTCTCGTTCCACGAAATATTCAAAATCACCAAAATCCAAGAATCCACATAGATCCATCAAGTCAATATCCCAAGATCGTACTCTCCATAATACTCAATCCTCAGTCATATCCACAAGTCACAACTCCCAATACATAGGACAACTGCCAGCTCTATCTGACTAGACTAGGACACCCCTTAGGATGAAGGGTCAGGGGACAAGAGTCTGGTAATAAATATCGCCGGAAGTGGCAAGGATTACACGGACCGCTCTGGAGCAAATCTATAACCCTTCAACCAAACAAGGACCAGGATTGCAGACCGTCTCCCGAGTAGAACCGCTCTCCTTACGCTATCCGACGGACAAGACAGATCAGGAGTTAGGCGACTGATCTAGTCTGGAGTCTACTTAGCAAGCAATGGGATCAGGTATACTATACCAAGGTGAACAGGCACGAGCCCAGTCCAGCAAACAAAAGGAATGGTTCTGCCCAGTCCTTCGAACCAAATTCCCGATCGGGAATTTTGGAAGAATCCGGCAGAGTCTCCTCTGTATTCTGGACAGGAGCTCCCAGTGAGTTGGGACTAAAATCCACTCGGCGCAACCCGCTACGGAATCGCATAATCGCAGACTGAGAACACTAGGTCTCAGCTACCAGCAGCACTACAATGCGTACTGGAAACAAATCGATAGCCGAGAACACTAAGCCCCGGCCTCCAGCAGCGCTACGAGGCATACTGGGAAATCAATCGAACCCGAGACCACTAATGTCTCGGCCTCCAGCAGCACTACAATGCGTACTAGGCGCCAAGCCAACATGCATAATAATAAAATAACTGCCTCGCAGGACGCACCACAACACATGTCCATAAATCCCTAACCCAAGCACAATCACCGCCACAAGTAAAGTTAGCCAGAGCCGTTACCCGACCACGAGTCGGACACGGGGCACATGGGGACAATCCATACATGTGAGTCGTGCTCGTGTCCTCGGAGGTGTGGATGACCCATCCGAGTCGGCCGATACGGTCTATCCCAGTATCGGACCAAGCTAGTCTAGGTTATCATGGCAGTTCTACTGCTAAGCTACACTACTCATGATTATACAATTTTACAATAAATTAAATACAATTAAATCCAGGAGAGATGGCAAGAGCCGCCGATGAGCAAAGGATACTTGCCTAGAGGGCTCGGCTAGGTAAGCAAGTCTTCAACAGTCATGATCCAAGCTTGCACGTCCATCGAGATCCTCAGAACACACAATAAACAATCATTAGAATTAAATAATAAAATAATGACAAAATCATGAAGAATGGCACGAGGCTATACCGTACGGGTCCCGCAAGCAGTGCAGGGATCTGGCACGAAAACTGAGGCACGCGGACCGATACTGGCACGCAAATCGAGACACGCACGTATATCGAGACACACAAGAGAATTGAGATGACTCGAATATCGAGACGAACATGAGATAACATGCACGTAAATCGAGACGTACACACGAACTGAGGCAACACAAGATACAATGTGATATGCAAAGCGATACGGCACGCAAATTGGTGCGTGTACGTAAATCGAGGCGGCACAAGGACCAACACGGCACCAAATCGGAGCAAGCACGCAAATTAAGATGACACCAAGTCCAAGGTGGCACGAAAATCGATGTGGCACGCAAGTTAACATATGTACGCAAATCGAGGCGGTACGGAGTCCAAGGGGCACGCAAATCGAGGCGGTGCACAAATCGATATGGCACGAAAATCGAGAGGCACAAAGGCCAAGACACGAGAAACGAGGCAACACATAAACCGAGGTGGCACGGTGCCCGAGACAGCGCAGGGCTCGAGGCGTCCCGCTGCCCAAGGCAGCACGTAGACCAAGGTGCACTCATCCCTAGACGGCACAAGGAACAAGGGGAACACCAATCGAGGGTGCGCTGCCCGAGGCGATACACTGTACGAGGCAGCACGCTACTCGAGACAGCACGCGTCCCAATGCACATCGATCGAGGGGCTCGCTCCCCGAGGAGCTCACAGCTCGAGGAGGGAAGAGAGGAGGGTGGCAGAGCTCACCATAGGGGGACTCGGCCAGGTCGGGTCGTCCCCGCGGTGGAGAAAGGACGGTAGCGGCTGTGCCAAGGGGCGGAGAAGATGGCGGCGCCGACGTTTACGGAGGTGGGGGCGGAGGTGATGAAGACGCCGACGATGGTGGTGCTGGTCGTGGCGATGGCACCGGCCGAGAGGAGGAAGAGAGCAGTGGTGGTGGCGGCCATAGAGACGGGGGCGACTGCGGTGGCCGAGACGAGGGCAGCCGCGGTGGTGGCGGGCGCCGGGAACAGCGAGAGAGGGAGAGATGGAAGTGGTGGCGGTGGAGACGAGGGCGCCGAAGGCGCTCGAGGGCCGAAGGAGAAAAGGACAGTGGTGGTGGTGACTGATGGCGGTGGGCGGTGCTGGTGGATGATGGTGGCAGCGGTGGCCGGAGCTGGCCGGGGAAGAGCGGGAGAGGAGAGGGGGAGATCGAGAGGGAGAGGGATGGGAGTGAGCTCGAGAGAGAGAGAGAGCTGAGGGAAAAAGCAAAGGGGAGGGGGCTGATCCAGTGAGGGGGAGGAGAGAGAGAGAGGGGTCGGGAGAGAGAGAAAGAGTGAAGAGAGGGGGTGGGGTTAGGTTTAGATATTTTGGAGAGGAGGGGCAGCTAGGTAATTTAACAACAATAATAATAATAATAATGAGGATAAAATTACCTCCAAGAAAATAATAAAAAATTTTAGAATACCCCAAAATTAAAATCCTCCAAATACAATAATACGGTTAAATACGTACTTCAAAATAGGAATATTACACGACCCCTGCCCTCCAGACGTGCGCATGCACCTAGGCCTCCGCCGCGCGCGCGCAGCCACCGCACCGCCGCCGTGGGCCGACCGCCGGCCAAATGCTCGGCCTGCACAGCAAAGGAGAACGACAGCAGCGGAAAAGCGGGTTTTTACCCCACTTCGTGAGGGGTTTTCTCTTTCCATGATCGACGCTTTCACGAGCCAATTGCGCTGGTACAATCCCAACCCTACCCCCTTTGAATTCCTCTATATAGTTTTAATTGATTCGCGGTATATGCATCGTACATCGAGCCCAAAGACTGGCAAAAATCTGTCCTGAAACAAAACAGTTTCTAGTTGGAGACCCTATATTCAACTGACGATTCATGAGGACCAATCGCACAAAGTAGAAATGTATTGGAACAGTTTTATAGACAACCTAACCAAGTTTAAATCCCTTCAGACACTTATAGTTTTAGCGCAATATTTTCTGGTTAAATTAAATTCCAATTTGGACGAAAACCTGTTTTATAAATATTAAATCTTAGAAAAATTCATCCACATGACGTGCGTCCCGCCAAATCGGGCCACGTAGTCGTGCACCGTAAGCATCGAAAGCTGCGTAACGGTTTCGTGGTCGTATGGGCTTTGACAAAATTCGAATTGGTCGCGTGTGCGCGACGAATTTGATGCATATCCGTCGAAATTTCCCGTATCGTGTACTTTGCAAATTCTCCAATTACTTTGTGCACGCTCATCAGATTGAGACAAAACTTACGCCAACAGAACCGTATTATTTTTCTGGTCCTGTATGCCAAGTTTGGTCCGATTCTGAGACAGTTGATAAAATTATCATTTTGCGGGCCCCACGGTCCCACTCAACGGGTGATTTTGTGCACGGCCCGCCGGAATCCAACTTTGGACATACGGTTGGGTTCGTATCGGAAATCTGGATCTGTAGACATGTAGTTGATGACTTTAGAGACCATTGACTCTGGCACGCTTTTCGGTACAAAACAGGTCCAACGACGGACATTGTTTTTGCCCGAAATTACCGTTTTGCCCCTGTGTCCAGAATTGGACTTAAGGACAGGCAATCCTAGCTAATTTGACTATTCTGAGAATGTTGGTACTGTTTATTTCAGCATTCGGAGACTTCTGCATGTGTTGACTGATTGTGGCTCATTGTGTGGTATAGTATTGATTTCTCCAGCTAAGGACCTCAGGCAAGTGCACTTTCTGATTACTTTTCGATTCATAGTAGTCTTTTCATTTCATGTTTATACATATATCTTGCTGCTTGTTGACACGCTTGTCACACGGAGTAGTCGAAAGGGAAAATATCTTAGTAAACATGTGAACTACCCAGAACTTTCCCATGAATCTATTCTTGCACGATAGCAGCTGCACACGATACGTGCAGTGAGCCGTATTTACCCCCTAGCCGTTCACATGTCGAAAGGATATTTCACACCACCTAGATAGATGTCTTTTATTAGTTTTTTTCCTTGTTTACTTCTCTATCGTGCTATGTCATCAGTTTTCTTACTAGCTTTCATATTCCATATGCTATTTTCATGTCTTGTTAATTCTATTATATTTTGCATTGCCGTCGGTTTGTGTACTTGTTCCATTCCTGACTGGAAACCAACATTTTTTAGGTTTAGTCACGATCACTCTTAACACTGGAGAAGGCTTGGGTATGCTGATGACAACCTAGAAATAGATAGCAGTGGTTTCATTTTTCATTAATTGCGAGAACCTGTATTTCTTTTAATTTAAATGTTGTAACTGTTGTAATAAATTTAGAAATATGAATGAGCAGCAATTGTTTTTATTTAGTATCTATTTCTTGCGGGCTTGACAGCGTTCTACCGCCGACTCTGTGGCGTAGGCTGGCTTGGACACGTCTCGTATCCGAAAAGCGGGTACGGGTCGTGACAAGTTTTTGTGGTGGCCCATGCAGGTCCATTTTCGTAAAATATTGCGAACTCGTGATGGTACGTTAGTCGTACTATTGTGAGCCTACGACCAGAAAATGCTCATTCACAAACTAGAATTAAAATAATTTAAGATAATGACTAGGACTAGGAGTCCCTTGTTCAAATTGACCGTTGGGTAGTTTAGGTTAACATATAGGCCATACAATTTAGATAGCTTGCTAGATCCCTATAGGTACACTCTTACTTTTGATATGATAATGTGATCCAATGTGGATATACTAACCGCTTGGTATGTTAGACTTACCTAGAATTAATGAGTTAATTTCGAATTTGATAGACTGTTTAATTTCCTTTTGCTCTATTAGATATAAATCTCATATCATAAGATAGAATTACCTGTTTTAAATTTTATGTTGCCTTAGGGAATTAGTTTAAATTTTTGGATTCTGTAATTGCATACGAATCTCGAGGTAGACTGATTTGAGATTTTCCCTCAACCATAGAAATGCATATAAAATAGATACTCGAATGTTTATATTCCTTTTGTCTTTAGTTAATCTCTCCATGTTAACTCTTTTGTTTAGGTGTTGTGACTGACAAGACGAATACCCACACTTTATTTTTTAGCCAACTTGTTGAATCTCTATGAAGCTTATGAGTTCTTACGGATATAGTTAAAGGAGTATTAGTTAACTAATAATAGTTTAGACAGCAGCGCACTGTCGTCAATTAATTGAGAGTGGAGAGTATGAGTTCACTGCAGCCAGCAGCGCACTGGCGAGGCACAACCCACAGAATTGAAATCATCCCGAAGAATCATAGTCTATGGAACATTGCTAAAACTATGTTCTCGATTGACCTCTTTTAGATCTTAGATACCCTTGTACCAATATAGAGTAGAGTACCTGGTAGCATATCACCTCTGAATCACGGAACCAAGGGTTTACACAGTCAGAGTATACGAATGGGGCATAACTCTCGATGAAATGAATCCAGACGTGATTACAAGTTTAGGATACTACATGGGGTAGAAAAAATACCATGAGTGTTCCATAAGCCCCAAAGCCAAAACTAGTAAAAGTTCTGCCAGTTGAATAGCGTGTCTCCCAACCTAGCATGTCACGACCCGCACCCGCTATAAGGGCACGTGCACGTGACAACGTCCAGCCCTCACCGTAAAAACGGCATGGAATACTGTAGGTTTTTCTACTCTAAACAGTTTATATATATATCAAAAACCTGTCGAGAATATGGTCAACTCCGAACGGAGGACAAGCAATGAATATATATGAGTACTCAATCAAAACTCTAAGATAACAAAGTAAAGACTGAAAGATAAAGACAACAAGACGATAATAAAATAATAACCTGTCAAGTCCAACACAAGAATATATACAAGTCTAAGTCTCTAATACAATCCATAATAATAACAGTCTCAAAAGTAGCTGGAGACAAAGTCCAGTATAAAAGACCTACTCTAACTAAGCAAGTGGTAAGGTCTCGTCAGGCGGAGCTAAGCCCTGCTGGACGAAAGTCTCCAAGTCTACGCCCACTACGTCATCCGGACCGTAGTAGGTACAATAATCTTCCTCGTCAGCATCTGTAATATTTGTCAACATATCCTGTCAGGATGGAACGAGTATAATCTACTAACAACAGTTCACAAGATATGATAAAAGCTATAAAACTGTAAATAGAGAGTATATACAAGAAAATCATAGAATGTACATGTGAGTATCATGGCAAGGTAAGCTGTAAAACTAGAGATAGAATAAGGCAAGTAAACTGATCATGGCATGTACAAGAATCAAGAATTATATCTCTAGGTATGTGAGTACTAGCTACAATATGTGGCCGGCTTGGGTCTACACAAGGTCTACTGATCAGCCAATCCTACGTGGAGTGTAGGATTGGTAGCATTCAAGGTCTACAAGAATAAATAAGGCGGATAATGACCACACATCTACACTAGTACTTTCCGTCCCCGACTGGTAGAGTGGAACCAAGCAAGACACGTTATAACACGGGATTCTACGAGAAGGGAGCAGCAAGTCTCCTCGAGAATCGGTGTCCATATACTGCACAAGAACTACAAGGGAGATTGCACAAGATATACCAAGATAACGAGGAATAACATCTCATGTCGGGATCCATGAATACCAATCCGTGTGACCAATGTATCGAGAACAAGCATATCTATACTAATTACATGGATTATAACAATCATCATAAATTAAAAAAGTGTCAGAGAATGTACTCGTCTATAATATGGTATGATATGTCAACTGGAGCAAATACAGCGTCTCGAGGACCTATATAGAACAAGACGTATCAATACTATGTTTAGGAAGTAAAGTCAAATTAATTTAAATCCTATTTAAGTCATTCTAGGTTAAGACACATCAAACTAGACTGTACGAGGTCAACCTAAGTCATATTAGGTCTAGCTAGGTCATACTGGGTCAATGCAAGTCAACTCTGGTCAACTCTAGTCAACTCTGGTCAACTCTGGTCAACCCTAGGTTAATCCTAGGTCAATGGTGTCTAATAGTTGACTTTTAGTCAACTTTCCAAGTTTAACGGAATTTGGGACTAAATTTGGTAAAGTGTTAACCAATAGTTGACTTTTGGTCTAAAAAGTCAACCGTGGTCAACCGAGGTCAAGACTAGGTCTAGGCGACTATTTCTAACTATTACCAACCTCTACAACCCATATCCAAGTCCATCTTGGACTTCGAAACTCATATCTTGGCCGTAGGCCAATTCCCTATTTTACCTTTTCTAAGGTAAATTCCTAACCTAGGTGGAAACCTAGTTAGCCTACCTACGCTTGTTATTTTTGCTCCCTAGGGTAGTAAGGTACTAGCCTATAGATATATTACCTACCAAAATACCCAAGTAAAGTGGACGTCTAGTCCATGATACGGCCCATTGCCGATATCTTAAATGTTTCAAGATACGCAATGGTACGACGCGATACCGGCGCCCTACAACCCCGATTTCCTCTCGGGAGCTTACCCGCAAAATCTAATTCACGTATTCTAGCCCCACACCAAGTTTCATCGCGTTCCGATACTCCGGGCTCAAATTCCCCTTCTAACTCGATTTCCTCTAAAACTCCCTTCTAGCATCCTATTCTAATTCTTCCTCTCAACTCTTCTTCTAACTTCTTCTTTCTATTCTCTTTTCTCCTTTCTCTTATTCTAATTCTCTTCCTCTCTAATTCTAATTCTTCTCCTTCTAATCTTCCAACTTAACTCTTTCTCATTCCCCTTCTAACTTCTTCTCATTCTCCTTCCTAACTTCTTCTCATCCTTCTTCTTCTAACTTCCTCTTATTCTAATTCCTCTCTAACTTCTTCTAATTTCTCCTTCTAAAACTTCTATCTAACCACCTAACTATATATATATATATATATATATATATATATATATATATATATATATATATATATATATATATATATATATATACACATATATATGGGGGGTTAAATATAGGGGTTAAATGGCTAAAAATAGGGGTTTTTTAGGGGGGACTGCTCATTGCTGCTACTACTGCTTGCTCCTGCTGCTGCAGCTACGCTTGCTGCTGCCACTGCTACAGCTTGCTGCTGCCACTGCTGCAGCTGCATCTCCTTCTTCTTCTATCTCCTCTTCCTCCCTCTCATCTATCTCTCTCTCTCTCTCTCTCTCTCTCTCTCCTCTCTCTCTCTCTCTCTCTCTCTATATATATATATATATATATATATATATATATATATATATCTATCCATCTATATATCTCTATCTATATATCTATCTATCTATATATATATATATATATATATATATATATATATATATATATAGACACAAACACCCTCATATCTACATATATATATACATACATACATACACATATATATGTATATAAATACACACACACACACACATTTAGATTTATATACATATAGACACACACACTCTCACAAACACATACACACACATACACCACCACTCTCTCACACACTCACTACCAATATCACCATCACCACTCTCATTCCTCTACACACATATACACAAATTCATATATAATTATTATACACACACATATATATATTTTTTTTTTATACACACACATATATATACATACATATATACATATATACATCCCACTCTAATTAGAAAACCCCTAATTAATCCTCTAACCTAGCTTTTTAGGAAACCTACAATTTTCTATGGGCAAAGTGTAGAGAATCCTCTTCTCTACACTCATTGTGAAAGCAATAAATGGAAAAGGAGAATTAATGATGAATTAAATTCATACCTAGAATAGGTTTCTTTGGAGAGAGAGAGAGAGCTTTGAAAGAAAGAAAGAATTTGAGAGAGAGAGAGAGAGCTTGCTTAATGCGGAAGAAAGGGGGGGAGCTCCTACTCATGGTCGGCCAAGTGTGGCTAATGGGTTTGGGTTGGGGATCCAATAAGCCCCCAACCCATTAGACTTGGTTTAGGTTCAAATTGAATTCGGTTTGGTTCGGTTTGTTTCTAATTAACCAATTAAGCTCTAAAATGACTAATTAAGCCATAGAAGTTGGGTTTATGATTTCTAACCTAATTATGATGGTATGTGGGCCAAGCCCAGCTAGTATGTGGGTCCCACTAGGGTCCAGGCTACCCGGGTCTCCAATTTGAGTCCGAATTGGATAAAATCCAAACCAAACCAAATAAATCCCAAAAAATCACATAAAATAAATAAAAATTCCTAAAAATTATAAAACTTGAAAAATGATGAAAATACTCCTAATTTGAAAACTGGGGGTGACAAATCTACCCTCCTTAAAAAAATTTTGTCCTCGAAATTGAATGAGAACTAACACAGCAAACATGAATAGAACACAGAAAGAAAAAGAAAACAAAAGATAGAATTTTACCTCAGGGCTCGAAGAGATATGGGAATCACTCCCGCATGTCGTCCTCCCTCTCCCAGGTGGACTCACCTGGAGAGTGGTGTCTCCATGCAACGCGAACCAAGGGAATGACCTGGTTCCAGAGCACCTTCTCTCTTCGGTCCAAGATCTCAACCGGCTTCTCTGGATAGCTGAGTGTCGGTCCCACTACGATTTCTGAGTGGTCCAAGACGTGACTGGGATCTGCCACGTACCGTCTCAGCTGTGACACGTGGAACACGCAGTGCACTCCCTCTAGTACGGGCGGTAACTCCAGTCGGTAAGCCACTGCACCGACCCTGCCCAAGATACGGAAGGTCCGATGTATCGTGGGCTAAGCTTCCCGCCGCCACCAAAACGAATCGGGCCACGTGTCGAAGAAATCCGCAGAAACACAAGATCACCAACCTAGAACAAAAACACAAGGCTTAAAGCTTGATCTAAAACAATCAATCAGACTCAAATACTAGAAAAATCTAAACTATACCTCAAACTCCAACGGCTTCCGGTGGCTATCAGCCCAATGCCGCTGCCTATCCTGCACCACCCGAAGTCGATCCCTGATAACCCTGACCTTCTCTGCAGCATCCACCACCATCTCAGGGCCAAGCAAAACCCTCTCGCCGACGTCATCCCAAGACAAGGGAGTACGGCACCTCCGTCCGTATAGAGCCTCGAAAGGTGACATCTCTATACTGGCTTGGTAGCTGTTGTTGTAAGCAAACTCTACCAAGTGAAGGTGGTCCTCCCAAGATCTCTCGAAGTCCAAGACATAGGTACGCAGCATATCCTCGAGGGTCTGAATCGTCCTCTCCGACTGTCCGTCTGCTTGGGGGTGGTATGCGGTACTGAACTTGAGCGATGTGCCCAAGCTAAGCTGCAAACTCCGCTAGAAGTGGAAAGTAAATCGGCTGTCCCAATCCGAGACTATACTCACTGGCACCCCGTGTAATCGGACTATCTGTCGCACGTACATCTCGGCCAACCTCTCCGTCGACAAACCCACTATGAAAGTCAAAAAGTGGGCCGATTTGGTCAATCGATCAACAATGACCCAAATCGCATCCTTCCCTCCTGGCGAGCGCGGAAGCCCAGATACAAAGTCTATAGTGATATGCTCCCACTTCCACTCAGGAATGGGTAGTGGCTGGAGCAATCCACCGGGTCTCTGCCTCCCGGCCTTCACCTGCTGGCACACCAAGCATCTCGACACGAACTGAGCCACCTCACGTTTCATGCCATACCACCAAACATGCTGTCTCAAGTCTCTATACATCTTGTTGGCCCCTGGATGCATAGAGTACTGAGAACGGTGCACCTCCTGAAGAACCTCCTCCCGAAGTCCTCCGCTCGGCACGCACAATCTGGTACCATGCCTCAACGACCCATCCCCTGCTATAGAGAACTCATCCAACAGTCCTATCTGGACCTGCTCCCTGATGACCCTCAGAGCCTCATCCTCAAACTGAGCTGCCCTGACTCTCTCCATCAGCTCCGACTGTACCTGCAGACCCCACATCTGCGCCTCGAACCCAGGAACTATCACCTCTATGCCCAAGCTCTCCAGATCTGCCAGAAGGTGACGATCCATCGTCAAACACATGGCCACGGGATACCTGCTCAAAGCATCCACGACCACGTTGGCCTTTCCCGGATGGTACTATAAGGATATATCAAAATCCTTCATCAGCTCTAACCATCGCCTCTGCCTCATATTCAGCTCCTTCTGGGTAAATACGTACTTCAAGCTCTTGTGGTCAGTATAGATCTCCACACGCTCTCCGTACAGATAGTGTTTTTACAGCTTCAAAGCAAAGATGACCGCTGCCAGCTCCAGATCGTGGGTAGGGTAATTCCTCTCATGAGGACGTAACTGCCTAGATGCATAGGCAATTACCTTCCTGTCACGACCCGCACCCACTGTGAGGGTACGAGAGCGTAACAACGCCCAGCCTACGCCGTAGTGTCGGCGGTAGAACGTTGTTCTAGGTCATGAACTATAACTAACATAATATGAATACTCTCCATAAGGAGGCCAACACAGAGGTACAACTCAATCACAATCTAAGGTAGAATGTAGCATGATGAAAAATAGATAAGAAATCCTTAACTGAGGTACAGCAGAAAGAAATAACAAAGTCTCAATATCTCTAAAATATACAACTCTGAAAATAAGACAACAGCTAAACATAAAAAGAAAGGACAGTCTAAGCTATCTACACTATACAAGGTATCATCCTGAGCAGCTGCCTGAACCTCCCCAGGGGTCCAGGTCGCGAGTGTCTACTAGGCAAACTCCAAGTAAGGGCGCAGGGTTCCTCATCATCCTCTGTAAAATTTTCAACAGGTCCAGTCAGGACGGGAACGAGCACAAAACATCTCACGCAGTTCATATCATGTTAGGAAATATAAAGCATGCAATAGAGTAAGGTACATGAAACACTGAAAGAAGAATGTATATGAAAACAGCAGAGATTTGATAATGGAAAATATCTATATATGATAAGTAAGAACTGTAAGTAACATGTGATTTAGAGCACAATATGGTTATGTAAACGGGTTAGGTTATACAATAAAATGGGACTCCTTTGTACGTGGGTGTACAATGGACATATACAATTTCTTATACAATATGATTGATCACATAACCGATTTTACTCTCCCTCCCCAATCAATACACAAGGATCCAATTCAGTTACGTTATCTTATACAATGGCTTGTACAATGGCTTGTACAATGGCTTGTACAATGGCTCAATGTGATAATGAGAGTACAATATGCACAATGAGTGTACAATGATAAGGATATTCAATAAATACAATATGTAAGTGAAACACACATCACAATATGTATTTAGTGAATACAAGGAGATAACATCTCAGAAGAAGATCCACATAGTACTAATCCGTGATAATGATCGTGTCAGCATCAAGTACAGTAATCTAGAGCAAGAATGTAAATCCAGACAAGTATGAAACGGTCAGAGAATGTACTCACCTCGTATCTGAATGTCTGAAGTAAATGTACTGTCCGAGATGAGGTACCTGACTCCTAGTTAGAGCAACACAAGTCAAGATGTATACAGGGGATGATAATAGTAATCTATAATGCATCTGCATGCTGTCTAGGTCAAACTAGACTAAAGTCAATACTTGGTCAACTCTAGTCAACCACACTAGTCAACTAGGTCAAGTCCTAGCCCAAACAAGTCTAATAAGTCTCACTAGGCCTAACCAAGCCTAGGCTAGCAGTCACACACCAATCACAAGGCTATACAAGCCAACACAAGTCACACATCAAGATACATCACTATCATGCATATTCTATATATATATATATATATATATATATATATATATATATATATATATATATATATATATATTTTATATATATATATATAAGAGAAAGGAACTAACATGTAAAGCTATGTGTGTGTGTGAACATGGAGGTGTACATGAAAAGAGAAATCAACACTAGTTATGAGTTTATACTACACATGGCACAAAGCTAACCCATCTACATTACACATGTATTATACTTAACATGCATGGCTACAAGTATACATCTATATACATTAGAGTAGAGACTATTTAAGTTATAACTAACATGCATCTATACTTTACATAAATCTATATATATTATAGCAATCATTTAGAGAAGGGTTGCATGGCATGGTGGTTGATATAGAGTGGGGTATCCTTGTGCAGATGGTGAAGTTCATTCTCAGTTTAGTTCCACATTTACATATAAACTAAAGTGAGCTATCCCATAAACTGGTGTAACTAACGACATAAAATAAACCATGTTATCTGAAATCTGCCATTAAGCCAACATTCCATATGCATACAGCTCATGCATTGTCTAATACTGAAATTAACTAACATTTTGAATTAAGGGATTGAAGGTTAACATTACATTCATAGACATTCCACTATATTGAAAACTAAAATTGGCTTGGCAATAGGAAAAGAAAGGTATATATGCTTACATGGACAGTTCAGTGTTCGAACAACCTAAAATGAACTAACATTCAATCTAAATATCAGTTATGTATTGGTTCTATGTCTACATATGAAATCTGATATTGCATTTACAATATTTATACATTATGCATTCATATCTATCATTACATATATACCTTGCATTTATATCTAGCATTCATTATATACTTTCATGCATGCATTGTATATCATTCTTTCATTCATGCATTTATGTATTACTTACATACATTACATTAATTGCATTCCTACATGCTTGCATTCAACCATATATATACATTAATGTAAAGAGGATATATCATATATATATATCATTTCATTCATCTAACATATCATGCATTACATCTATTATTACATTACATTCATGCTTGCATTCATTCATCATTCATTTATTCTCTTGTACCACTATATGTACCATACATTACATACTATGGAACCTACATATTCATCACAAGCCATACTTATACATGCTTACATTAGATAGGATACATACACCTCATACATCATTTATTTAACCATTTACTCATGCTTGCATTCTCTATTTAATTACATAATGTATATACATTAACATGGGTTAAAATCAAATAGAACATTATATTACACACAAGGGTGCACAAGATGCATATGCCGAATAGTAACTCCTACTAATAATCAATACTGTACCATCTTAGCATGAACTAAAATTTAGGATTAAAGTATGTTATAGATCTATGTGTTAGCTTTCCGAAACTTCAAACGGATCGCGTTTTCGTTTCCGGAAACTCCCGGAATCGCGAAAACACCGAGAACGCATTTGTCTTTCGTACAGCTAACACTCAAATAATTCTCCAGAAAGTTACAGAAAGAATTAGGCCTATTAATACATGTTTTTGGAAAGCTAACTTCAATACGCTTCTTTTAAAAAAAACGAAAGATTAAACCGAGCTTTGAGCTAGAATTTATGATATTTCTAAGTTAGGGCTGAAATTAAAAACGTGGATAAAAATCATGACGGATTTAGGTAGTTTGAGACAAAAGAACACAAGTATATAACATAATATATCAATAACTCACTCTCTACACTAATATATATATATATATATATATATATAAATATATATATATATATATATATATATACATATATATATATATATATATATATATATATATATATATATATATATATATATATATATATAAATATGAGACACTATAGAACACATCTCCAATACAAAATATGAGATTAAACATGTAATAATTCATTCATACATAACAACAACACATAGTGTGTCCAAATTTGGGATTTTCCCACATGGACACAACCACAACACAAAGGACACTCCTATGACCTCCAAATGGACACGA
This sequence comes from Iris pallida, assembly GCA_029216955.1. Classification (NCBI taxonomy): domain Eukaryota; kingdom Viridiplantae; phylum Streptophyta; class Magnoliopsida; order Asparagales; family Iridaceae; genus Iris; species Iris pallida. The sequence goes on along the minus strand of JANAVB010033012.1, from coordinate 7,823,426 downwards.
AATGGACACAAATGGAGATACAACCATGGGAGTCATTCCTATTGGTTCAAAATAGACCTATATGCATGAGAAAATTAAAAAGAGAAGGGATTTATACCTCCCGGTAGATCGAATCGAAGAAAAGCCTTCCCGGAGCGACACCGACACGTAGAGATTCCAAAAGGACACGAACGAGCTCCGAATCCTCCCAAACTTGGGTAGCTTCCTCCTTGGCTAGAATGGAGAAGGAAAGAAGAAGATTTGGTGGTGAAATAGAAGGATTTGGTGGAGAAATTGCTAGGGATTGCTCTCTAGGAATTTGGGAAAGAACAAGAGAGAGAGTGTGGATGAGAATAATGAAATAAACTTGAGCCTATCCTCTCCCAAAGTGGTTGGCCATATGGGGCTATTTGTCCTATTATGGTAAGGTCCAAAATTCCCTCACTAACCTATTCTATGAGTATTAGGAAAGGGCTAATTGGTTGGGGCTAAATTAGTCATTCTAAAGTCTCAAATCATACTAACCTTATCCATAATAATTAGTCTAACCTCTAACTAAAATATTTCTATCGTGTGGACTAAAATTAATATCATGTGGGCCATGCCTAACTAGTGTGTGGGTCCCACTAGAGTCAAACTACCCCCGGGTCCCCGTTTCAAGTCGGATTGAGTTGAAATTCGAACCCGACTCAAATAACCCCAAAACAATATCATAAATAATAAAATAATATCAAAATAATTCAAAGAGGTCAAAACAAAAAATATCCTTAGGCTAAAAATGACATTAAAATATCATAATCACATGGTTAGGCTCTAGGTCAAACAGTCTCTAGGGTTTCACTAGCAAAACGTCAAAACCACAAGTCATTGATTTAAATAATTTTAAAATGATTTAAAATCACCAAAAATCATATCATGAATTAAATATCATTCTTAAAATAATTATAAACACGAAGTTTCAAAATTACCCTCATTTGGAAAACTGGGTGCTACACTTCCCGTGCTGCTGAAGCACACAACCCAAATCCCGTCCTGAAGCATCACTGTAGATCGTATAACCACCGGATCCAGATGGCAGCGTCAAGATATGAGATGTAGTCAACCTCGCCTTCAGCTCCTCGAAGGCGGCCTGACACTCATCGGACCAAACAAACTCCTCGTCCTTCCTGGTAAGGCGGGTCATCGGCTGGGCAATCCTGGAAAAGTCCTGCACGAACCTCCGGTAATAACCTGCCAGACCCAAAAAACTCTGAACCTCTACTACTGAGCTCGGCGTAGACCAGGACTCCACCGCAGAAATCTTCTTCGGATCCACTGAAATCCCCTCGCCAGAAACAACATGGCCTAGGAACTCCACGCGATCCAAGAAGAACTCACACTTGGACAGCTTCCCATACAGCTGCTCCCTCCTGAGAGTGTCCAACACAATCCTCAGGTGCTCCTCGTGCTCCTCTGGCATCTTCAAATAGATGAGGATGTCATCAATGAAGACCACCACGAACTTGTCAAGGTACTGGTGAAATACCTTGTTCATCAAGTTCATGAATACCGCCGGGGCGTTGGTCAACCCAAACGGCATGACGGTATACTCATACTGTCCATAGCGAGTCCGAAAGGCAGTCTACGGAATGTCATCCCGCTTCACCTTCAGCTGATGGTACCCGGTACGCAAGTCGATCTTCGAGAACACTCTCGCCCCGCTCAACTGGTCGAACAAGTCATCAATCCTTGGCAAAGGATACTTGTTCTTGATGGTAAGGTTGTTGAGCACCCTGTAATCAATACACAGATGTATCGTACCATCCTTCTTGGGGACGAAAAGAACTGGTGCGCCCCAAGGTGAAGAGCTAGATCGAATAAAGCCCTTGTCCTCCAGCTCGTCGACCTGCTTCTTCAGCTCCGCTAACTCGCTATTGTTGATTCTATAGACATGCTGTAAGATAGGCTCAGCGCCCGACACTAGGTCTATAGAAAACTCAACATTACGATCTGGCGGCATCCCGGGCAGCTCCTCGGGAAAGACATCCAAGAACTCAGCAATGAGTGGATGTAGCAACACCGGTCCCGCCAACAACGCTCCGCAGAATCCATCTCCCTGCTCTACTGCACCCCTGGTGAACTTATACTCCAGCTCTTCCGGCGGCCTAAACAGAATGCTGTCCCCTCTGCAGTCGATGCTAGCGTGGTGCATGCTCAACCAATCCATACCGAGTACCACATCGTAACTCGGAAGTGGCATTACGAGCAAACACGCACTCAGCTCTCGGCCTCTCAAAGAAACTCTCCGCCCCTTACAAACATTATTAACTAGGATGATGCCATTCCCAGTCATAATCTTGCAAGTCCTACCAAGATACTCAGCAATGATATTGTGCCTAAGTGCAAAAGAAACTGGCACAAAACTGTGCGTAGCACCCGAATCAAACAATGCTAAGGCAGGAAAAGAATCAAGAAGAACCGAACCTGCAACTACATCTACGACTGGCTCGATCTCCTTGGCCGCAAGAGCAAAGGCTCTACCCTGACCACCTCGCTGCTGGTGGTGCTGAACAAACCGCTGCTGCTGGATCGGAAGTGGACCCCTCTGCTGTACTGCAGGTACTCTCGTCGGTGCCCCCTGAGCTGCTACCGCTCCACGGACTACCCTACGAGGGTTCGCAGGACAATCCCTCAACTGATGTCCAGCCTCCCTGCAGTAGAGGCACATGCCCAGCCTCTTCCGACAGACCTCCCAGATGTGACCGGGCTTCTTGCAGTAGCCATAAGGAACCCCATGCTGTGCCTGCCTCGGCTGAGTGTGCTGCACCTGCTGCTGAACCGGTGCTCTGGCCTGCACCTGCGGCTGGTGATGCTGGAAAGAATGATGCTAAAGCTGAGGGCGCTTAGCAGCCCCTGCGCTGCTACTAGCCCCCGAGAAAAGATCACGCTCCCTCTTGGGCTTCAAGCCCCACTCCCGCTCTACCTTGCGGGCCTCTACGTAGATCTGGGTATAGGTCTCATCGAAGGAGGGAATGAGGATCTTGATATCCCAAGTGAGCCCCTTCCTGAAATGGCTAGCCCTGATCTTCGGGTCTCGAACCATGTACTCTGCATATCGGCTCAGACGGCCGAACTCCGCTGCGTACTCCTCCACAGATAGACTGCCCTGCTGCAGATCCTGGAACTGTCGCACCAGGTCAATCTTGTCCGTAGGGGAAAAGAACTTCTCCTTGAAGAGGAGCTTGAACTCTGCCCAAGTACGACCCTCTCCAGCTAGGACTAGATCATTTTTGAACCAAGTGCATGCAATGTCTAGCAACTGCAAACCTACCGCCTCGACCTTCAGGTCGTCTGCCAGGCGGGAGGCCCTCATCTGCCGCTCGATATCCTCGAGCCAATCATCTGCATAGACCACACCCTCGGTCCCGCTAAAGTCACGGGGCCCGAGCTTCTTGAAGTCCTGGATATCTCCGTACCTCGATCGCGTCCCCGGATGAGGAGCCCTCTGCTCCACGGCTGCAAGGGCCAACTGATGGGCATCCTCTATGCCCTGACGCATCGCGTCTGTCTGCCTCTGCTGAGCCTCGGCCTGGGCTCTCTGAGTCTCCAGCATCTGCTGGAGGAAGGTAAGCATCTGTCCCATATCTGTAGGCAGAGGAGGTGGAGGTGGAAGTATGTCTGCAACTGGCGGAGGAATCCGCTGCGCAGGAGGAGGATGAGCGCCCCCGACAGCTCCCGGCACTACGAAAAGACCACCCGCAACCCCAGGGACTGTCATCGAGGTAGCTAGAGGAGTACCCCCGAGAGCCCCAATAGAAGTCCCATCTGCAGGGGAAGTGACTGGAGCCTGCCCGCCAGAGGTGGCAGACCTCTCCGTCTCTTCGTGCTCCTCACCAGGAGAGTGAGTCATAACTATCCTGGAGACAAATTGAAAAAAAGATATCAATATGGCACATGAAGGCAATATCAAAGGAGGACAGCTAGAATGCAGTAAATCAATATCAAAGACGGTAAGCAAGATAAGCAAAGAAAGATCCTACTGTGATTGAGTACTCTTAGCCTACTACCTTCTATGTGTAACACAGGCTCGTAGTCAACACTCTAAGACGAGTGTCGCCACGACATCGCACTAATTACGACTACAGGACCTGCGTGGGCCACCACTAAAATGTGTCACGATCCGCACCCGCTATAAGGGCACGTGCACGTGACAACGCCCAGCCCTCACCGTAAAAACGGCGTAGAACGCTGTAGGTTTTTCTACTCTAAACAGTTTATATATATATATCAAAAACCTGTCGAGAATATGGTCAACTCTGAACGGAGGACAAGCAATGAATATATATGAGTACTCAATCACAACTCTAAGATAACAAAGTAAAGACTGAAAGATAAAGACAACAAGACGATAATAAAATAATAACCTGTCAAGTCCAACACAAGAATATATACAAGTCCAAGTCTCTAATACAATCCATAATAATAACAGTCTCAAAAGTAGCTGGAGACAAAGTCCAGTATAGAAGACCTACTCTAACTAAGCAAGTGGTAAGGTCTCGTCAGGCGGAGCTAAGCCCTGCTGGACCAAAGTCTCCAAGTCTACGCCCACTACGTCATCCGGACCGTAGTAGGTACAATAATCTCCCTCGTCAGCATCTGTAATATTTGTCAACATATCCTGTCAGGATGGAACGAGTACAATCTACTAACAACAGTTCACAAGATATGACAAAAGCTATAAAACTGTAAATAGAGAGTATATACAAGAAAATCATAGAATATACATGTGAGTATCATGGCAAGGTAAGCTGTAAAACTAGAGGTAGAACAAGGCAAGTAAACCGATCATGGCATGTACAAGAATCAAGAATCATATCTCTAGGTGTGTGAGTACTAGCTACAATATGTGGCCGGCTTGGGTCTGCACAAGGTCTACTGATCAGTCAATCCTACGTGGAGTGTAGGATTGGTAGCATTCAAGGTCTACAAGAATAAACAAGGTGGATAATGACCACACATCTACACTAGTACTCCCCGTCTCCGACTGGTAGAGTGGATCCAAGCAAGACACGTTATGACACGGGATTCTACGAGAAGGGAGCAAGTCTCCTCGAGAATCGGTGTCCATATACTACACAAGAACTACAAGGGAGCTTGCACAAGATATACCAAGATAACGAGGAATAACATCTCATGTCGGGATCCATGAATACCAATCCGTGTGACCAATATGTCGAGAACAAGCATATCTACACTAATTACATGGATTATAACAATCATCATAAATTAAAAAAGTGTCAGAGAATTTACTCGCCTGTAATATGGTATGATATGTCAACTGGAGCAAATGCAGCGTCTCGAGGACCTATATAGAACAAGACATATCAATACTATGTTTAGGAAGTAAAGTCAAATCAATTTAAACCCTATTTAAGTCATTCTAGGTCAAGACACATCAAACTAGACTGTACGAGGTCAACTTAAGTCATATTAGGTCTAGCTAGGTCATACTGGGTCAATGCAAGTCAAACGGAATTAATCTAGGTCGATTTGAGTCAACGGTTGACTTACAGTTGACTTTTGGTCAACTGGTCAACTCTGGTCAACTCTGGTCAACTCTGGTCAACCCTAGGTCAATCCTAGGTCAATGGTGTCTAATAGTTGACTTTTGGTCAACTTCCCAAGTTTAACGAAATTTGGGACTAAATTGGGTAAAGTGTTGACCCATAGTTGACTTTTGGTCTAAAAAGTCAACCGTGGTCAACCGAGGTCAAGACTAGGTCTAGACGACTATTTCTAACTATTACCAATCTCTACAACCCATATCCAAGTCCATCTTGGACTTCGAAACTCATATCTTGGCCGTAGGCCAATTCCCTATTTTACCTTTTCTAAGGTAAATTCCTAACTGTAGGTCCTAAAAAATCAAGTGGCACACATCAACAAAGTCAGAAAATTAAGAAATACAACTTTCAGATGACTTGTGCAGACAACAGATTGTGCATCCTTCAGATTACGTAAGATCGATTGCGCACACTCTCAACTGCACAAGCTGACGTGGCAAAAGTCATCATTATCTGACACAATCTAATCTTCTGACAACTGACAGCACAGAGATCGAGGCGACCGTTCATTTAATCATGCAGCACGGTGCTCGAGGACAGCTGGCAGCGCAATCTAGGTTGGCGCAATCTGAGTTGGCGCAATCCATTTCCTGCGCAAATCAAGTTGGCACAATCCAAAGTCTGCGCAGTTTAATGTGCGCATTCCACCAGTACAAATGATAAAGTACACGTGGCATTCATGCCATCAATTGCTCATTTTGTGGCAACTGCCTATGCATGATCATGCGTATTTCAATCAAATGATGCCATGTATCCAAGACAGTTAACCTATGATCCAGCAACTGCCTGCGCAGTCCATTGCTGCGCAAACCATTTGCTGCGCAATCCATCATACGCAGTCCAGAATAATTAAAAGTTAGTTATTTCTCAGAACTCTATAAAGAGTTTCAAGTCTCCATTCAAGGGGATCAAAAATCAATAATCAGATATCAGAGAGTTCAGGAGTTCTTGCCCAAGTGCTGCTGCATTCTTCCGAGGCTTTTTGCCTTCGACTTCAGAGGCTTTTGCCTTCAATTCCAGAGTTGTTTTCAACTTCAGAGGCTTCGTCTTCAGAGTTCACATCGTCCAAGGGATAAAGCAATCGTCATCTAGATTGGATTCCTAAAGTTGTACCATTCCCAGAATTCAAATTGTAATCTTTTACAAAGTTTGTATCAATAAAGTTCTTCAACTTTTGTTTTTGCAAACAAAATGGCGACTCTGCTGGGGACGACTTTCTCCTCCGATGAGGAAGTGATAACTCAATGTGACGTGGCGTCTATCGAAAAGACGCAGAAGACACTGGTTGTGAAGATCAACCAGACAGCCTACGAGTCTATGATCAACTCCAAGACTTCTCCTCGCACTGCAACCACTGCTGCCACAAGCAAAGTGCGCACAGTATGGGTCTCCAAGACTGCTGCACAGTCTGCCAACAAGACTGCTGCACAGTCTGCCAAGAAGCCTGATGCACAATCTGTTGCACAATCTAGAGTTTTTGTCACCAAGCCCAGTGTACAATCTGTCTCTGCCACTGCTGCGCAATCTGCCATTGCCAGTGCACAAAAGACTTCATATGCTGCCATGGCTAAGTATAAAACTCCTATGCCTCTAGCGCAATTGGCTGCCAAACTTCCTGCACAAACTAACATTCCACCAACCAGAGTGCAATCTAAGCATTCTGTGGCAAGAACTCCTGATGCCCAAACTACAGTCTCTGTGGCCAGAACCAATGTGCCACCCTCTCATGCATTCTCTCATGCGCAAAGCATCCCTGCGCAATCCAAGAGTGACAGCCTTTTGGCTAAACTCTCTTCTTCTTACAACAAAGGAAGAGATTCTGCTCCTCTTCCCAAACACACTATTGCTCCTGCGCAATCTACTGGGGGTAGTCCTTTGGCTATTCCTCTTTCTCTTCAAAACCAAGGGAAAGGCCCGTTGGTCTTTTCTCAAACTTCCTTGTCCCATGACTTGGAAGACAACAAAAGGAAACGCTCTTTAGCTAACCCTTCGTCACAAAATAAAGGAAAAGGTCCTTTGGTCTTTTCTCAATCTTCTTCAGTTTTTACCAAAGAAGATCAATCTGAACGTGCCTCGGCACCAATCAATACTAGAACTCTTTCAAACAAGGATTCTTCTTTCCTTTATGACAAGAAGACTTGTACTGATCAAAGAGGTACTCTGCCTACCCCGGTAGCAGAATTCCAGGATCTTTCGACTCTCAAAATTTCTCGTTCTAGACAGGGAAAAATGTTAGTGTCACAGACAGAAACCCCTGGGAGTGAATTTGCTGATCTTAGAACTTATCTTAATAGACCCACTTCGGTGAAACGCAAACAGCCAATGTCGAAGATTAAACATCATCAAAAACAAATCTCCAATGTCAAAAATCCCGACACTTATGCCAATGAAGTGAGCACTTCCCTGTATACTCAAGGGACTAAACATTTGAAGAATCAGAATCATGTTCTGAATGTTATCAAAGAACAGATCCCTCAGAGTTTTCCTTATCCTGTTGTTGTTCCCGATCTTCGAGAACATCTTAGACAAAAACGGGATACTATCTCAACACCTCCAGTTCAACCATCTGGTCATCATTGTAATCACAAAGTCATCATCCAATGTTGTTGTCAAACAACAAAACGATCTGTCTTCGATCGTTTGACTTTTGGTAAATTTGAACCTATGTCAGAGGAAGACGAAGTCTTGTATACTTCTGTTAACATGACTTCCCGAGACACTGGGGGTAAAAGATGCTCTAAATACGGTAGACTCCGTAAACCAAGTCAGCGGTATTTAGAATTACTCCAAGAATCTTCTGAAGGAGTGTTTCGATATACCCGTTCTCGAAGCCGAGATACAATCGGTCAAAGGAATCTTCCTCAAGATCCTTCAGGTTATCTTCCTGTTTCTCATTCAGGAGATGACTCTTTCTCTGACTATGATGCATATAGCGAAAGCTCTGAACAGACGGTGTCTTCTACTGTACCAAGAGAAGTGACAGCTTATGTTATCACTGATGATCCAGATGCTTCAACCTCTACAAATCAAGAACAGCGAATCGCTGCACTTAAAGACAAGTTAAAAACCATGGCTGAAATGGTTGCTAATATGTATTCTATCATTGTGGCACAACATGCTACACCACCTACCGTACTACCTACAAATCCTGAAATCATAGCATCCTCGGTGCCTGTCAATGCTGGATTGGGGGTAGCACCTACTCAAATACCTCCTGTACAAGTTCAAACTACACCAAGTCAATCAGGAGCTGGGGGTAGTGCTTACAATGCTGTTCCTCCTCCTACTACTCTAACTCAACCTGCTCCTTCTTCGTCATCAGAAGATGCCAATGAAGCTGTCAAACTCTTGCGAACCCAGTTCGAAGCCTTTAAAGAGAAAGACAACTTGCAAAGATTGGGAATCAAGCAGCCCTATCCAGTTGAATGGAAGGAAGTCCCGTTCCCGCCGAAGTATAAAATCCCAATAATCTCTTTGTTCGATGGCAGTACTTCCCCTAGTCAATTCATCAATCATTTTGAGGTGATGACCGTTCAACTTCAGCCAAATTACGCTCTTCTTACCAGAGTGTTCGTCGGTTGTTTAGCCGGCGTAGCATATGACTGGTACAGAAGTTTGCCCGATGGTTGTATCACTTCCTTCTCAGGTCTTAAACAAATTTTCTTGGAACGGTTCTATGAAGGATTCAATGACATGACTATGTCAGCTCTCAACAAAATCAAACAGAAACACAATAAAACTGCTGAGAGTTTCATCGAACGTTTCCACCGTAAAGCCTTAAAAATGCCTTCCGGGACTCCGGCTGCTGTCACTATTGATACTTGTAAGGCAAACCTTTTGCCTATTATCAGTATGTAGACGGGGTCTACCCAATTTCAAGACTGGCCTTCATTCATTGTCAACGCCAAAGCTGCAGAAGTAAGTACCGAGAAGTTCAAACAATTGGGGGTACAAATATCTAACCCTGATCGGGATGAACATCAGACATCAGGTGGTGGCAACCGCCAGAATAACCGCAAAGCAAAAGAGACTTTGAACATCAATCTGAACAAGAATAAAGAGTCTCTAGCTGTCAATGTGGCTCCGCCTACTTCCACTACTACTCCTTTGCACCTCCACCGAGGGAACCTCGTCCAAAAGTGGAATATTCTTTCGATGAGAATGACACTGCGAGCATTTTTGAATGTTTACTCAAAAGCAACAAGATTCAGCTCCCAGATCCAAAGAAACCTGATGAAGTCGGTAAGACAGATCATCCTAAATATTGTGTTTATCACAGGTTTATTGGACATCCTACTCGAGCATGTTACGTGCTCAAGGGCAAAATTCAAGAGCTTGTCAATGCTGGTGTAGTCACTCTGCAGCAAGATGAGAAGACTGTTACTGCAAATATGGTTTCGGTCCAATTCGGTGACTTTCCTCCGCAGATGGTACAGCATGGTGTCATTCCAATTCCTAAAGCTACTCTTGAGATTGAGAATCTTCCGCTTCCACCAAATGAAGGCCTTGTCCCTTTGTCTCTTGACAACGACGAAGTTATCTGGGTCCATCCAGATCTTGTTTCTGAATTCCAAGTCTCTTCTCCATCAAAAAAGAAAGACCGCTCCAAAAGCAAGGTAAAGACCTGCAACATGGTGTCTTTTGAACCCATCCTTGATGAAGAAATTCTGCTAGGCACCAGATCAGGAAAAGCCTATTTGAAAGATCATTCTGAAGGTCAAGAGAATCCTGCTTCTTCTTCTGAACCTGCTCCAGCACAACCTGCTTCCACGGAAGAGATCCCTTCTACATCTTCACCAGTTGTAGTGCCTATTCTTTCCAAGCCGGTGGTTGCTGACAAAGGCAAACAACAAGTCCGCTTTGACAAGCCCCTGAAGAAATCATCTCCTACAGGACTTGAAAAGCCGTACAATTTTGATATATTGGCTCAACTAGCCAATACACCGGCTAGATTATCAATCTTCGAGCTCTTGCGTCTTTCTAAAGAGACTCGAGAAACTCTAAGTGAAGCCCTGATGCAGGCTGAAACTTGCCTAACTCTCCTCAAGAAACCGGAAGCAGAGCCAGTTTCTTGCCACCATTGTCACAGTGTCCTGGAGTTGATTCCAAATATCACTTTTACTCAGGATGATATGCTGCTGGAGGATAATAGACATGATCGTCCTCTCTATTATACAGGATATGTCGACTCGATGAAAGTTGATCGTATCCTGATTGATCCAGGATCTGTACTCAGTATCATGCCAAAGACAATGCTCGACGCATTAAAGATACCAGTGCATAGTCTTTCTAGCACAATCACCACCATCTTGGGATTCAACCAAGGAAGGAGTGAACCGTTGGGTAAGATTCGCCTGAAACTCCAAATAGGCAATCTTCGCACAAAGGTGACCTTCTATATTATCGACAATCATGGTTGTTCTTACAACGCTCTCTTGGGAAGACCTTTCCTCCATGAACACAACATTGTTCCATCAACTCTGCATCAATGCTTCAAATATGTTGATGACAAAGGACAAGTCCAAAAAGAAGTTGCAGACCTTTATCCTTTCAAGGGTGTCGAAGCATACTGCAATGACGCTCGTATGTACAAGGAGGAATTTATGAAGGTGGTATTGGCAATGGATACTGAAGAAGATCAAGAAACAGTGCCCAATGACACTCTCATTATACCTGTTAAAGGGCGTGTTTCCCACCCTCAGTCTTCTAAACCACTGGCTATTCACTTGCCAGGTCAGCGGCAGTCTACTGATGACGATCAGGATAAAAGGGAGCTCACCTCTTCTGAGCCACTTGTTATCGATTTACGACGTAACAAGGACAAAAAGCAGCTCACTTCTTCTGAGCCTCTTGTTGTCGATTTAACTCACAACAAGGAAAAAAGGGAGCTCACCTCTTCTGAGCCACTTGTTATTGACCTTCGTCATAACAAGTCTTTTCCACGTTCTTCTTCTCCCCCTCTTGTAATTAATCTGACCAAGCCTGCTAAGGCTAAAGGTCCTGCTGTAAATACTGATGTACATATCAATGAAAAAGCATTTACTTTCCAGTATACTGATGTTATTTATCATACTAAATACTATTTGGATATATTAGATAGCTTCAAATTATTTACAATGGGAGTGGTGCAATCTCTTCAAACAGAAGTTTCATGTGAACATCCAAAAGATTCATATCGTATTGTTCCCGCTCGTAAAAAGGGTGAACGTCCAATACTTTTTAGTAAAAGACCGAAACAAAAATTTAGCTACACGGATGATAGCAAAATTAACGACACGGGACATCCTCAATTCCGTCGTTACAGTCAACAATCAAAAGACATCGTCCGAAAGATGGGTTACGACTTTAAAAGCGGCCTTAATTATGGTAAAGGCAGAAGGACTCCCATTCGTACAGCTGTTCCACAAGGAAAGTCAGAAATGTATTATAGTAGGGCCAAAAGAGGTCTCGGATATGCTTCTCCTTCGATGTTATCTCCAGCAGTTTCTGACTCTGATAGTGAGAAACGTTCTAACTCTTCTGATTCCAGATCATAGGATTCTGCTACCAGCGTTGGTGAAGTCCATCGTGTAATCGTATCTTCTAATATGGTCTCCGCTGAACTTCCGGAAGGATATGATGAGGACATTGAAGAAAGTTCTGAAACAGATCCTTGGGCTCAACAGATGGATAATCAGTGGGTACTCCAATTTGAACAAAGAGAACCTCCTACTGAAGATCAACTAATTCAAGTTGATGTAGGAGAAAGCGAGTCGCCTCGTCCAATCTTTCGAGTCGCCTCGTCCAATCTTTATTAGTAAGAATCTTCCGGAAGCAGATAAGCAAGAGTTGATTCTTCTCATTAAAGAATACATTGATGTCTTTGCTTGGAGTTACGAAGATATGCCAGGTTTAGATCCTAAAATTGCTACTCATAAATTGAACATTCTGCCTAATGCTAAACCAGTCAAACAGCAGCAACGGCGATTCAAGCCTGAAATGATAGACGCGATCGATGATGAAGTCAAGAAGCTCATCGCTTGTGGCTTTATTCGAGAAGAACAACATCCTGATTGGGTAGCCAACGTTGTTCCAGTCCTGAAGAAAACTGGCAAAGTTCGAGTCTGCATCGATTTTCGAGATCTTAATGAAGCATGTCCGAAAGATGAATTTCCTCTCCCTATCACGGATGTCATGATTGACAATACTTATTGGTTCGAGCGAATATCCTTTATGGATGGGTTCTCTGGATACAATCAGATCAAGATGAATCCTGAAGATGAAAAACATACATCTTTTCGTACTCCTCGGGGAGTCTATTGCTACACCATGATGCCATTTGGTCTCAAGAACGCTGGTGCAACTTATCAGCGGGCCATGAGTACCATTTTTAGAGAACATCTTCGTAAAACCGTCGAATGCTACGTCGATGATATTGCTGTCAAAAGTCGTCTAAAAGAAGATCATATCCAAGATTTGAGAACAATCTTTAATCTCATGCGTCAACATCAGCTCAAGATAAATTCCACCAAGTCATTCTTGGGTGTCTCTAGTGGTAAATTTCTCGGCTTCGTTATTACCTCTAAGGGTATACACGTGGATCCCGAGAAGATCAAAGCCATTCAAGAGATGCGTCCTCCACGCAACCTAAAAGAGCTACGAGGATTTCAAGGCCGACTTGCGTACATCAGGCGATTCATTTCGAACTTGTCTGGACGCTGCAGACCATTCACTCAGCTAATGAAGAAGGGTGTATCTTTTATTTGGACTGAAGAATGTCAACAAGCATTCGACGACATTAAACGATATCTCATGAACCCACCAGTTTTGGTGCCCCCAATCTCGGGCATTCCATTCTTAATGTATGTTCGTGCTATGGATCATTCGTTGGGTGCTTTACCTCGCCCAAAAGAACAAAGAAGGTCATGAACAGGCCATCTACTACCTCAGTCGTACTATGATTGGTGCTGAACACCGTTATAGTCCGGTTGAAAAAGAATGTCTAGCCCTTATATTTGCCGTTCAAAAGACGAGGCATTACATCATTGGTCAAACCATTCATGTCATATCCCGAGTCAATCCTCTTCGGGTATTGATGAAGAAGCCTAGCACACTCAACTCTCGGCTTGCTACCTGGGCCATCCTTCTAGCCCAATATGACATGGTGTATGTTCCTCAAAAGTCTGTTAAAGGTCAAGCACTGGCAGATTTCTTGGCAGCTCATCATATACCAGAAATATCTAAACTCTACGACGAAATTCCAGACGAGACGTTGGAAGTCAACTTGATCTCTGAAGAATTTCCAACCTGGCGTCTATTCTTTGATGGAGCATCCAGAATCGGACCCAATGGTGCTATTGTAGCAGGAGTTGGAGTTGTTCTCGTTTCTCCAGACGGATCAACTATCCAAAGAGCTTATTCTCTAGATGAATCATGTTCCAATAATATAGCAGAATACAATGCTCTACTTATTGGTCTTCAATTAGCCAAGCAATTGAACATTGAATATCTGGAAGTTTACGGCGACTCTAAACTAGTTGTCAACCAGGTTAGAGGAACTTATGAAGTCCGTCATCAAGATATGGTGCCTTATTTTGAAGCGACAATCAACATGGCTATATTATTCAAAGCTTTCTTTATTGAATATGTACGCCGAGCTTGTAATACTGAAGCAGATGCTTTAGCCAATCTTGCAGCAGTCTTAGCTGTCCCCATCCGAAGACAACAAGTGGTGGTTATTTCTAATCGAGAATTATTTTGTGTTGAAAACAATCGTAACATTGAATTCAGTAATTTTGCTGAAATTAATGTTATCAATGAAGATTGGAGAACTCCTTTCATCGACTTCATGGTTCATAACATACTCCCCGAAGATCCTAAGGAGGCTACAAGTATTCGACGACGATCTCTACGATTCTACTACAACCAAACCACTAAGACTCTCTATCGGCGGACTTACGACGGTCTTCTTCTACGCTGTCTAGCTGGTGATGAAGCAAAACAGGTATTACGTGAAGCTCACGATGGTGTCTGTGGAGCACATCAGCTCGGTCCTAAACTACAGAATCGCATCCGAAGAATGGATTACTACTGGCCCTCTATGGTATCAGATGCCATCGAATATGCAAGGAAATGTCGAGCCTGTCAAATCCATGCAGACTTCATTCATCAACCTTCGGAATTTCTACATCCGACAGCCGCTTCTTGGCCGTTCGAAGCTTGGGGCATGGATGTCATAGGTCCTATTAATCCTCCTTCTTCTAGAGGACATCGGTTCATTTTAGTAATAACAGACTATTTCTCTAAGTGGGCTGAAGCTATACCCTTGGCTGAAGTCAAGACCAGTAGCGTTATCAATTTCGTCAAACACCATGTCATTTATCGATTTAGTGTCCCTCGACGAATCATTCATGATAATGGACCACAATTCATCAGCCAGAAATTCACCAGATTCTGTGATGATCATCGGATTGACAACGTTGTTTCAACTGCCTACAATCTTGCTGCTAATGGTTTAGCTGAAGCATTCAACAAAACTATTATCAAACTCCTCAAGAAGTTTGTATCAACTAACAAACGGAATTGGAGTAAAAAGCTTGGCGAATGTCTATGGGCTTACCGAACTACGGTCCGCAATCCTACGGGTTTTACACCTTTCTCTCTGGTATATGGCTGTGAAGCTGTTCTTCCTCTGGAACTTCAAAATCCTTCTTTAAGGATTGCCATTGCTAACGAGCTCACTACAGAGAATAATGACCTTCTTCGACTTCAAGAATTGGAGGCACTCGACGAAAAGCGATTAATGGCTCAGCAACATATTGAGTTATATCAAGCTCGTATTTCTAAGAATTTTAACCGAAAAGTTAAGGTCAGAGCCTTTCAGCAAGGAGAACTTGTTTTAACAGTCAGACGTCCTATGACTATGACTCATATGAGCAAAGGCAAGTTCGACACAAAGTGGGAAGGTCCATACATTGTGAGCAAAGTATTCTCAAATGGAGCTTATCAACTCTCAGAACTGGATGGACGAATTGCAATGATGCCTATCAATGGCAAATTACTTAAAAAGTATTATGTGTAAATGTAAATGCTTGTAAATCATCAGACAAGTTCATGTTCATAAATAAAATTTTATTTCATCATGAATAATAGTACATGATATTAAGGAAGATCACTATCATCCTTCTCTACATTTGGACGCGGACCACTACCGTCCTTTTCAAAAATACGGTCATCAAAAGAGCCGAGAACCTCTTTGCTGGAACCCATGAGGAACTTGCAGGCAGCCATCCTCATGGCTTCTTCTTCTTTGGTCCTTCCTGGTTCAAACAAAAAATCCAGGATGTCTTTCGGTGGCTTGGGTGCAGACGAACCTTCGCCTGCTTCTGCTTCCTTTGGCTGAACTGGATCGACAGGACGTTCTTTAACGTCTTCTTCAACCTTCGGATCGAGCTCAGTCTTCTTGAGTGCATCTTCAGACGACATTTTTATGTTGAAAAGTGAAAGTGCTCGTTCTTGCAAAATTTTTGCTTTATTTATATGCAGAGATTTCTCAAACAACGAAATGACACATTCATTCGACGGTTCATCCATTTATTTAATTCCCTGACGGTTCGTCCGTTCATCATATTCATTCGACGGTTCATCCGTTCATTTAATTCACTTGACGGTTCGTCCGTTCATCAGATTCATCCGACGGTTCATCCGTTCATTTAATTCCTTTGACGGTTCGTCCGTTCATCACATTCATCCGGCGGTTCATCCGTTCATTTAATTTTCTTGACGGTTCGTCCGTTCATCACATTCATCCGACGGTTCGCCCGTTCATCCATCATCACCTGACGGTTCGTCCGTTCATTAGATTCATCCGACGGTTCGTCCGTTCATCCATCATCATTTGACGGTTCGTCCGTTCATCACATTCATCCGACGGTTCACCCGTTCATTCATTATCATTTGTTCACCACCACTTGACGGTTTATCCGTTCGTTCCATCATTTGACAGTTTTTCCGTTCATATCACATCCATATCAATAACTTGTCGTTTCGATTAAGTTGTCAATTGAAATAATAATGTTCAGTATATTCTGCCATGTTCATATTATCTCTGAGCAGATATAATGAATATAATTATTTTCTATAAAGTTATCAAGAAATATATCATGTCTTGTACCTCTGAATATATTTTCTATCTCTATTATTTATATCTGAACAAGATATGCAACAAATAATGGAGTCACAGCAAAAATGTCTTTTATTGATTGAAATATAAAACACACATACTTCAAAAGACAAAAGATACAAAAAGTTCTATTAAGAGGGAGGAATGATCAAGTTGTCAATCTGCTGCTTCAGAGTCTGCAGCTCTTCTTCATGAGTGGATGTCACCTTCCTTCTAGCCTCTTCCATCCCAGTTTCTTCATTAAAAACGGGCATGTTTACAGTTCGGCGGGTAATCTTTGCACCATGAGTTACATCGTATTCAGCCTTCTCCTGAATCAAGGCATTGAATTGATCAATCAAAAGTTGATGATTAGCAGTTTCCTCTTCTAATTCTTGCTGGAGACGAATAATTTCTGCTCTCAGTTCAGCAGTTCTCTGTCCTTTTCTTTCAGCCATCAAAGTTACTGACTCTAGCTTTGAATTGTATTCAGCAGACTTTGTGGAATAAGTCTCCAAAAGATTTTGAAGATTCATCCTTTCTATATCAGCTGCTTGGGCCATTCTTTCGAACTCAGCCTGCACTAGGGATTCTATTTCCTTCTGTTTTAGCTCCTTATATTTCTTTATGGAGACTTCTAACTCATCCAGTATATGCTCAAGGAGAATAGCTTGAGCTTCGTCACCTTGTTCCCTTACAGCCCTCACTAAAAGAGAAGTTGGATTTCTAACCATAAAGAAATCAGCTCCCTCTTTGTCCATCATTTTGTTGACTAGGGGTCTCAACGATTCAAAGAAACATCTGGTGAATGATTGAACAACTTGTTGATTAATTGCCAGAGTCCCAGGAGTCGCAGCTATTCCCGTTGAAGATGAGGCAGCAGGATGCTCGATCCTTTGTGTCTGGATGGCAGGCTCTTTAAACAAAGGAGCCAGAGTGGAGCTATTTGCCCCTCATGTTTGTTCCTCTGCAAAAGTAAAATTGTTATTTTGTTAGTCGTTTGCCAAAATAACCAAAAAGATCAAATGAAGGCAGTCTTACCTTGGTTCGATCCAGCAATGAGCTTATCTCCTGCAGGAGTGGACTCTGGCAGAGCAGAAGTAACTTTAGCTATAACAGCTTGGCTACTACCAGCTTCAGAACCACAAGACAAATGATGACTACTACTCACAACCACCGTCGTTATGGGCACTATGTCCGTACACGTCGGAGGTGTCGGAGGAGTTTCATGATCTACAGGAAATACAAATAAAGATGTTAGCCATCAATTCATTCAAAAAGAGATTGCTAATTTTATTTTATACCTTGGGGATCATTAG
This sequence comes from Iris pallida, assembly GCA_029216955.1. Taxonomy (NCBI): domain Eukaryota; kingdom Viridiplantae; phylum Streptophyta; class Magnoliopsida; order Asparagales; family Iridaceae; genus Iris; species Iris pallida. The sequence continues at coordinate 7,805,385 of JANAVB010033012.1, read as the reverse complement.
CAGGAGTTTCTTTCAGGGTCTCCTCATTTATTGCTTTTTCTGGAACCTCAACATCCTTTTCAGGATTTAAGGTCTCAGCAGTATTCTCTGGGATTTCAACATCCTCATCATTTACATCATTGACAGCAGCAGAAGATGCGTGTACTTCATCATCTTCAAGATCTTGCATGTAGTCATCAACATTTTCAGATGAAGAGCTCTTCTCATCCTCTTCTTCTTCTGGTACCTTCTCGCTGGTAGTTGTGGCTTGGTCACCATAGTCATCCAGAGGACTGTAGAGACAATCTTCTAAAGCTGCAATTACTTCGCGATCTTCTTCTACACGAAGGGTTCTCGGAGTAGGCAGAAGTTCAACAAGCTGTAATTGCTCTTCCCTAGCTTCCTCCACAGTGCTTCCTTTAGGCTCTTCGGCCCCAGTTTCCGGAGCAAGATCTGTCCTTTGCTCAACCTCCTCTCTATGTTCAGGACTAGGAGTTTTATTCCTAGGCTCTGAAACAGGAGTAGGAGAGGGCAAAATTAGTCCAGCTGCAGCATCCATCACCATTGAAGATAAGGCCCGATTCCTTCTTTGGGCCATCTTCTTTCTTTTTAATGGCCTCTCAGGGCTCTCTAAATTGATAGTTTCAACTTGTTTCTGAATGGAGGTTGGTGTTGAAGCCTCTTCTTGCTGAGCTGATTCGGCCAGTTGCCGAGATTGAGATCGGGTAGTGATCTTTTCAGAAGAGTGATCCAGGATCAACTTCTTCTTGGCTGCTGGAGCAGGAGGATCTTCTCTTCTTTTCCTTTTTGCAGGAGATCTACCCACTTTCAGAGAGATACGCATTGCTGCGTTTACTTCTTAAGAGAATATAATATCCCTCGAAACTTCTAAAGGTGCATCTGCTGGCTCGTGCACCTCATCATTTATAGGGATCGACAGAGCAATTTTTCCTCTCTTCAATCTCGTCGAAGAAGCGAAACTATCTGCGAGGTTAAAATTCTCAGCAAAAGTATTCGCGGATGTATAAAATACTGAATAAGTAAATAACATCCGGGGACCATGAGTGCTATTTGTTGGCATCGAGAATGTAGCCTTCGTATCACGGGCATTATAGTAAGCCCGGGCTCGGGCCCCGTCTATCAAATAACCCTTGTCTTGGAGGCAGGTGATTGTATTCCCCACATGGAATTAATCATATCCAAACTGCCGAGCAAATCGGCTGGGGAGATATGGTTCTAAGTAACATTCCTCTTCGAACCGGTATACCAGATGAGATGGTCGAATTGTCTTCAACCATTCAAAAGCTGTACGGGTTAGAGGCTGCATCTTTGAGTCCACCATGTTTGTTGGCATCTGATCATGTCCAGCAGGGAGAGGAGCACAACAAAAGTTCCATCCTCTATTCAGATTTAGAACCTATCTACACTCGCTCAAAGAAGTGTACTTCCATTTGCCTTGAGAGTACCTTCGCAGAATGCTGCCATCAATCGGTCCCATGTCGGGGTCCATTAAAGTGGGATAATGGAGAAGCAACCATCCAAATAGATATGTGTATGGCAGTTCTAGGCGAGGGAATTCTTTCTCTCCTTTTGTTTTCAGCATCAAATCGACATAGAGACGAAGACTGGCATTTAATTTACAAGTCATTGCTGATAACAGGTCCATCTTGTAGCCAAAAACTAACTTGACCGCGGCAAAAAGAACGCCGCGGTGAAAGCGATCCACAGCACTGGATCCGGGAACAACAAACCGCCGAAGCCAGTATGTCAGAAACCCTGCCAGTTGGGCTTCTTCTGATATGGGTCTATAACCCATTCTCAAGTAACTCTCCAGAGTGTCCCCTGTCTTAAAAGGGGGGTATTGATAATCATCCTTCATTTGCTTATCAAAATTACCACTCTGATCCATCAGCTTCATAACTTCTGTATTGCTCAAAGGTTTGAAGAAATCAGGATAGCATTTGTCGTTTTCCTTAGTCTTCTTCTCTTCTATGTGGTTGAGGAACAGATATGGTAACCATTTTGAAGAATAACAGGTGTTTGCTGTAGCACTCTTATAAAACAGGGAGCAGATCTTGTAATGGCATAGCAGTTCCTTAAATACTGCTACCATCGCTGCATTTTTCCTTCTAAGTTTGTCCAACTCGTCATTGGTTGGAACAAACTCTTTATATGGAGCGTCTGCCATTGGCAAGTACGAAATATATTTCATCTCGTGGAGTACAAATCCGATTTCTCCACCAGGGGTCATGAAAGTTCCCGTTCTATAATTGTATCTTTCAGCCAAGGCCAAGAATATGTGTGGATTGGGTGCAAAACCATAAACAGTGGCGTGCACTGCTTGGTACAGATTGATCTGTTGAAGTCTGTCTTCAAATGTTGTCAGAATCTAATTTGCAATACAGTTCCATCTCCTGTAATCTGGATTCACCAATCCAGTCAATCTAATATCCTGTTCGGGGTACTTCCCTTCAGCTTTCGCAAATTCGTTTACAAATATTGGTGTTCTGACAGGCATCAACATAGTGGAGTTCTCTGGCGGAATGCAACCAGGTCTCAAGCCTCTCAATAAGACACTGTATCGATCAGAGGAGCTGTAGAACATATCCTTCTTATTTGACCCCTTCTTCACGAAAATTTTCCCTGCACGGGCATCATGAAAAAGAGTGATATTCCAATCCATCTTCCTTGGGTAGCTCGCATGAGCATACCGGGATAAAGGGAGACAGCGGACAATATCTGGTATGAAGAAAGACCTATCTTCCTGATGGACTATTCTTTCCTCCATCCTCGGCCTTGGTTGCGAGCTTTTCTCAAAAGCCTCACCAAACAAGAATGCCAGTTTCTTATGAATAACAGCGTCTGCTGATTCCAAGGGTTGTCCATTCATTAAACACAGTAGAGTCTCATTGTCCTGAGATATCAGAATCGCCTGACGGGAGGTCGGCAGATCATACTGAGGATAATGTACATGAGAGAGATCCTCTTTATACTCAGACTCTGAAATAGTTCCTACAAAAGTTTCATATTCTGGATCTTCTCTCACATTAACTGCATCAAACAGAGAAAATAAAAATCAGTACAAGTCAAGTCAAAGATTCTGTCATCAGTTTGCGCAAAATCAGAATGCGCAACATCAGATTGCGCAGCCTCAGTTTGCGCAAACATCAGACTGCGCAGACAAACAGCCATCAGTTGCGCTGACCATCTCGCGCAAATCAGCAGATTGTGCTGACATCTGCCAGCACAGTTCAACCAATTGCACAGAAAGTCGCTCATCATAAAAATAAAGAGTTAACTGATTTGTGCAACCAGAACCCTAAAAAGGGTGG
>JANAVB010033012.1:7774574-7797074 GCA_029216955.1 Iris pallida | reverse complement strand
AAACTTCATAATTGCTCTTGATTGTTCTTCCTTATTTTTCTGTCCATTCTATTGCAGAGAGAAGAAGGTCATACTTATTAGAATTCACCAATATTTCTTAGCTACTTGTGTAAATTTGTTGATTGTTAGATTTTGGATTGCCATATAGATAGAAGAGGGCGGTAGATGCTTATGCCTAGATATCTGTCGGTAGAATTGTTAGAAACTAGTTAGAAAATTATAAGGTTTTTGTGACCGTGTTTTGAGGAGTAGTGCGACGGTAGAAGTCCCCAAATATTCGGAATTATAAAATGGCTAGAGACAGCATATAATGTTTTGAGGAATTAAAATTTCGGAGATTAAGGTAATAGTAGACTTCTATTTTGAATTTTTAAGGAATAGCTATGAATTAGAATTTCGAGACGAAATTATTTTAAGGTGGGTAGATTTAGCTCCCTTCCCGGATTATTTATTTATTATTTATTTATTTATTTATTGATTTAAATGGAGATTTTAGAATTTTGATAAATATTTATTTAGTTAATTATTACGGTAGATGATTTTAGCCATGTGAGTTTTGAAGTACTAGACGACAAGGATTTGTGGCACGGGATGTAGCAGTGTGCCTTGACTAGTGTACTAGTCATGCCCGGGGAAACCTAGCCATAGGGATGTCCTTACTAGGAAAACCTGTCACGCCCCGATTTGGGGAATCGCTCGCTTTGCTTCGATTCACGCCGAATCGATCGTCCTCGCTAAGGCGTGATGCCGTACAAGTCTGGAGTTGCACTTGTACAAGGCTAGAACATTGCACATTTATATCATTTTGAAACATTTGAAGTAAGCCACAGTTGCGAAAACATTGAGACACAATATAGGAAGAGAAATACTCATTTTATTCATAATTGTAGTCAGAATACAACTTTTCTCGATATATTGCAATGCCATTTCGGCTACATTGATTAATGAAAAGAAGTACAACTAATAGTGCCATGAAATAATTTCCCATTCCATACATCATGCCCCTTTAATACTTGAAGTATAAACAGCTATCTTTGAAATCTCCGCAATACTTTGTGCGTCTTTAGGGAAAAACAACTTGAAAGGAAACAGCAGTTCAGAAAGCTTTAATTGCGATGTGCGCCCGAGCCTTCTCCAGTACCTGTGGAGGAGGGGTCAGCACATTATACAATGCGCTGGTGAGCCCCGTTGGCCCTCAGCTAAACCATATTTTATTAATGACAAGCATTTTAAAGATATGAATTATAAGGGACAGGCAACATTTAGAGTAAATCACAATTCAAATGACATGGTAGTTCAATAGACCATGTTTACTTTACCATTGGCCGAATCCAGCTTTCCTGCATAAGATACAGGATAATAATAATACACTTACACACCGCCCTGCATAAGATATTGATTAGCATACATTCCCACGATGTGACCACTGGTGTTGTTAAACCATATGGACTCTTTTCATTCATTCATTTATATTTGGGACTTCAAGATAATGAGATGACAGCACAGTAGGGAGCTAGCCTCTATGATGCCTCGCATTACTCATGTTCCCCAAAGCACTTCATTATTTCCTCCTAGGCCGAATCGGTACAGGCGCCCCTGTACCGTTCGAGGAAATTATTGCTCAATCCTTGTATACAAGTTGTCCATGGTCAGGTGAATGTGTGTCCGACTGAATACACAGTGTGCATAGAATTTGAAGTAATAGGCAACAAGATCATTCTTAGCATTTCATAACCATCATTCTAGGCATCAATTCAATCATTTCCATGTTCTGTTCATTTCAGTGTAATCAATTCATTTCAATGTTCTATCTCTAGCATCTTAGTGGTATTGACTTGTGGCATTAGCATCTTGGTATCGATCAACGGATGTTGCAAGACAATTATTTAGTTGGCATGAAGGAATAGCGAGAGGGACAATACCACCACAGAGATCCACACTCACCAAATTAGAGAATCGTCGAGAGAGAGAGGAACACTTGCACGCTTAGCCTTCCGTCACGCGTCAGTCTGCATTGGCACCAAAAGATTGATTAATAATCCGTCTCGTTGTGTTCTCTTCTCTCAGAATTCTCAAGAAGAATGCTATGCAAATCGATGAAAAAAGGGCAAGAATCAAATCATCGAAAATCATTCAGAAAAGCATCCATCAAAACCAAGCAGCAAAACCAGCAGCAAAACATCCAGAGAAAACTCTTGGACGCATTTCAAGAGTAACCGATCCATCAATTGGAAAGATTCTTATGCACTTGTCCGTGATCGATTCGATGCCGACGGTAAGTTTCCCCAATACTCGGTTCCGACGAGTTAGCCAAGCCACAAGCCTTACATAGTGAACCGCTAGGAGCGGGACACTACATAATATACCACTAAGAAAAAGTTTCGTCCTCGAAACTTAAAGCAAAGGTCCTACCTCAAAATTATCAAACAGCGAGGGGTACTTCACTCGCATCTCTTCCTCTAATTCCCATGTCGACTCCTCTACAGCATGGTTCCGCCACAGCACGTTGACCAGGGATACTGTCCGATTCCGCAAAACTTTCTCTTTCCTGTCCAAAATTTGGACAGGTTCTTCAGTGTAGGATAGGTCAGCGCTCAGCTGCAGCTGGTCAAATTCACTACGTGACTTGGATCATGCACGTACTTCCGAAGTTGAGATACATGGAAGATATCGTGCACATCAGCCAAAGCCGGAGGCAGTGCAAGTCGATAAGCCACTGAGGCTACCTTCTCCAAAACTCGAATGGTCCGACGAATCTCGGGCTTAGCTTTCCTTTCATCCCAAACCGCATCACACCTCGCAGGGTGTGACCTTCAAGAAGACATGATCGCCTGCTGTGAATTCCAAAGGTCGTCGATGAACATCCGCATAACTCTTTTGTCGACTTTGAGCAACTCTAAGTCTTTCTCAAATTAAGCGAATCCTCTCGACGGCCTGTTCCACAAGTTCTGGTCCAAGCACTTGCCGTTCACCTACTTCATCCCAGCATATTGGTGATCGACATTTTCGTCCATATAAGGCTTCGTACGGGGCCATTTGGATACTTGCCTGATAACTGTTGTTATAGGCAAATTCTGCTAATGCGAGATGTGTGTCCCAATTTGTCTTCGAATCGAGCACGCACAATCTCAACATATCTTCAAGAATCTGGTTTACTCTCTCTGTCTGACCATCAGTCTGCGGATGGTAAGCTGTACGAAGTTCAACTTTGTGCCCATAGCCGAGTGCAGACTTATCCAAAATCGCGACAAGAATCTTCCGTCTCTATCCGATACTATAGAAGCTGGCACCCCATGTAATCGAACAATTTTATTTATGTAGACTGAGCCAACCGTTCTACTCCCATGTAACTTTTATTGGAATAAAATGTGCCGACTTGGTTAATCTATCCCGATAACCCAAATCGCATCATTTCCCTTCTGAGTTCTTGGCAAGCCAACTATAAAATCCATACAGATATTATCCCACTTCCACAGTGGGATAGCCAAATTTTGTAGTTCTCCGCCTGGCCGTTGATATTCGGCCTTCACACGCTGACAATCCATGCATTGTGACACGAATAGCGCCACATCCTTCTTCATACCATGCCACCAAAAGGTTGAGCGTAGATCCTTATACATTTTCGTGCCTCCCGGATGCAAGGAATACTTCGCGAAATGAGCCTCGGTCAGTATTTCCTTCCTGATATTCTCATCCTTAGGAACGCACAATCTCCCCTTGACACGAATAGGTCATCTTCAACGGTAAAGTCTGACGCCTTTCCTGCTAGAATCAACTCGCGTATCTTCTGCAGAAACGGGTCATCCTTCTGAGCAATCTTAATCCTTCCCCGGAGACTCGGCTCAAGTTGTAACTGAGCCAACTGCACATTCTGCGGACGGATCCTGAACTCGATGCCCATCTCTTCAAGATCCCGTAGTACCTCTTTTGCTATTGTTAGGGACCCAACAAATTTCCGACTCAAGGCATCAGCTACCACGTTCCCTTTACCCGGCGTGTAAGAGATTGTCAAGTCATAATCTTTGATCAATTCTAACCAACGCCGCTGCCTCAAATTCAATTCCTTTTGCGTGAATATGTACTTTAGGCTTTTGTGATCCGTGAAGATCTCGCAGGACACACCATAAAGAGTGTCGCCACAATTTCAACGAACACAATCGCCGCCAGTTCCAACATGTGTTGGATAATTCTTCTCATGCTGTTGAGTTGTCTCGAAGCATAAGATTTCTTCCCATGTTGCATAAGAACACATCCCAACCCAAGTCCCGACGCGTCACTGTAGATCTGAAATCCCTCAGAGCCTTCCGGCAGTGCTAAAATTGGGGTCGTGACGAGTCGCTGCTTGAGTTCTTGGAAACTACTCTCACAGTCGTCCGTCCACTTAATACGACTCCTTTCTGAGTCAGGCGAGTCAAAGGCGAGGCGATTCTCGAGAAGTCCTTCACAATCTACGGTAGTACACCCTAAACCAAGGAAACTCGTATTTCACTAGCTGATGCAGGCTGCTTCCAGTCCACCACTGCCTCAATCTTCTTTGGGTCGACGGCAACACCCTTCCGCCGAAACAACATGTCCAAGGAACGACACGCTGTTCATCCAAAACTCGCACTTACTTAGCTTTGCATAGAGCTGGTTGTCCCGCAGCGTCTGAAGTACTTCTCTCAAGTGCTCGACATGAGTCCCCCATCCTTTGAGTAGATCAAGATGTCATCGATGACACAACAACAACTTGTCTAAGAACGGTCGAAACACTCTATTCATTAATCCATGAAGGCTGCTGGAGCATTAGTCAAGCCGAATGGCATGACCAAAAACTCATAGTGTCCGTATCTCGTACGGAATGCTGACTTAGAAACATCTTCGGGTCTGATCTTCAACTGATGATATCCTGAACGAAGATCGATTTTTGAAACACGGTCGCCCCTTGTAGCTGATCGAATAGATCATCTATCCTTGGCAAAGGATACTTGTTACGGATGGTTGCCTTATTCAGTTCTCTGTAATCGATGCATAGCCGCATCGTCCATCCTTCTTCTTTACAACAACACTGGAGCTCCCCATGGAGATACACTTGGGCGAATGTATCCTCGGTCTAATAATTCTTGTAGCTGCACCTTTAGTTCCTTCAATTCTGCCGGAGCCATCCTGTACGGCGCTTTAGATATCGGACGAGTATCCGGAAATGTGTCAATTGTGAATTCAATTTCTCTATCCGGCGCATCCCAGGTACCTCGTCCGGAAACATATCGGGGAACTCTGCCACAATCTCGGTCTGATTCGAATCTACACCCTTCATTGAGTATCAAAAACAGAAGCAAGGAACCCTTCACACCCTGAGTACAACGTGCCTTGCTGTAACTGCCGATATTACCATAGGTCCTTGGAACGCCGAGCCGCACGAGTAGAAACTCTGTTTCTCCGGTTAGGCGAAACACAACTCTCTTATCCGCACAGTCAATCGTTGCATGACAGGCGCTGAGCCAGTCCATTCCCAAGATGATATCGTACTCTTTGATGTCGAGTACAATTGCATCCAGCGATAAAGTCTTGCCTCCAATTTTAATGTAGCCGTCCCTGCAAATCAAAGTTGCAGGCATATCTACTCCCGAAGGAGTGCTAACACACAAAGCTGTCTTTAGTTGAGTCATACAAAATTTATTTTCCGTTGCAAAATCAGAAGAGATAAAGCAATGAGTAGCGCCAGAATCAAAAAGTACTCTTGCAGGTGTGCCTTTATATAGCAACGTACCTGTTATAACATTCTCCGCAGTCTGGGCCTCTGCCTGAGTCAAGGCATAAACCCTTGCTTGCCCACCTTGTTGATTCGGTGCATTCCCAGCTGGAGCCGGTAAGGCTGGTGGCACTTCGCCACGATGCTGGTTGTTATATAGTCCCCGATTGTGGTTGTTGTTATGCCCACGATACTGATTATTGTTATGCCCACGAGGAGGACTGATTCCCTCCTCTATTTCTGCAGTCAGCTTCCTTATGGCCCTGTTCGCCACATTTGAAACACTTCACCCGACAATCCTCAGATCGATGTCCCCAACGGTTGCATGATTTGCAACGTTCTGTATGTTGAGGCCCTCTATTGTCTCCAGTATTGTGACGCTTAGGTGCGTCGTTCCTGTAGCAGACCAAGGTCGTTTCTGATTATTGAGTCCTTGGTTGCTCTTCATTGTCTCACGACTAGCCGGCTTATGAAATCTCTCCTCTCGAGAGCTGTCTCGTACGCCTCCCGGTAAGACGTACATTTTCGAGTTAGCACATCCCCTCTAGGCCTTCATTCAAGCCTTGCACAAATCTTCCTCGCTTGGCGTCGTCATTCGGTACCATGTACCCAGTGAATGCGACTCTCTTCAAAAACTCTGTCTCGTAGTCATGTACTGACATACTGCCTTGTCGAAGTGCAATGAACTCATTCTCTTTTCGTTGTCGGACAGCGGGTGGAATGAATTGAGTGATGAAAGCCTGCTTGAAGGCCTCCCAAGACATCTTTATATCCTGACTATTTCCGCAAAGTGCCTGTCTCTGCGAAATCCCCATTCTTGGGCTTGAGACGAAGTTGTACACGGCACACTCCACTCTCTTACTGCCCTGAATCTCTAACATTTGGAAATAGCCCTCCAGTGTGTTCAAGAAGCCCATCACCTCATCTGGCACCTCTTTCCCATTAAAATTAGGTGGGTCGCAACTTTTAAATTCAGAGAACTTGAAGCTCGTCCTCTTCCGTGTCGGCGTCTCAGATTTCTCGCCGGCACCTCCACGGTCTCGGTTGCTGTGGCCTTTGCAGAAATATTAGAATCGGCCGACAGCTTGATGACAATCTGAGTTAGACTATCAACTTGCTTTTGTTGAGCATCCAGCTGCTCCTGAAACTGATACTGAAGCTGCTCCTGAAGCGCGCGATGTTGAGCTTCGCTCTGCTTCCTCTGAGCCTCCATTTGCTTAATCAGTTTCTCAATCGGGTCAGACATGAATTCGTCTTTGAGCTATCACCCTTGGTCATTCTACAACAAAGAAATAATTCCATTAGCACTCATAAAATATTTATGGGCTTATTGTATGGAACATTATTTCATGCCAGCGCTATCGACACCATCAATCGAGAAAATTTGCATCAAGACTTCCTTTTTGAAATATTATTTTTGAAATCCGAGGAAGTGAAACCGTGCTCTGATACCAACTTGTCACGCCCCGATTCGGGGAATCGCTCGTTTTGCTTCGATTCACGCCGAATCGATCGTCCTCGCTAAGACGTGATGCCGTACAAGTCTGGAGTTGCACTTGTACAAGGCTAGAACATTGCACATTTATATCATTTGAAACATTTGAAGTAAGCCACAGTTGCGGAAACATTGAGACACAATAGGAAGAAGAAATACTCATTTATTCATAATTGTAGTCAGAATACAACTTTTCTCGATAATATTTGCAATGCCATTTCGGCTACATTGATTAATGAAAAGAAGTACAACTGATAGGCTGCCATGAAATAATTTCCCATTCCATACATCATGCCCCTTTAATACTTGAAGTATAAACAGCTATCTTTGAAATCTCCGTAATACTTTGTGCGTCTTTAGGGAAAAACAACTTGAAAGGAACAGCAGTTCAGAAAGCTTTAATTGCGATGTGCGCCCGAGCCTTCTCCAGTACCTGTGGAGGAGGGGTCAGCACATTATAACAATGCGCTGGTGAGCCCCGTTGGCCCACTCAGCTAAACCAACATTTTATTAATGACAAGCATTTTAAAGATATGAATTTAAAGGGACAGGCACATTTAGAGTAAATCACAATTCAAATGACATGGTAGTTCAATAGACCATGTTTACTTTACCATTGGCCGAATCCAGCTTTCCTGCATAAGATACAGGATAATAATAATACACTTACCCGCCCCTGCATAAGACATTGATTAGCATACATTCCTACGATGTGACCACTGGTGTTGTTAAACCATATGGACTCTTTTCATTCATTCATTTACATTTGGGACTTCAAGATAATGAGATGACAGCACAGTAGGGAGCTAGCCTCTATGATGCCTCACATTACTCATGTTCCCCAAAGCACTTCATTATTTCCTCCTAGGCCGAATCGGTACAGGCGCCCCTGTACCGTTCGAGGAAATTATTGCTCAATCCTTGTATACAAGTTGTCCATGGTCAGGCGAATGTGTGTCCGACTTGATATACACAGTGTGCATAGAATATTTGAAGTAATAGGCAACAAGATCATTCTTAGCATTTCATAACCATCATTCTAGGCATCAATTCAATCATTTCCATGTTCTGTTCATTTCAGTGTAATCAATTCATTTCAATGTTCTATCTCTAGCATCTTAGTGGTATTAACTTGTGGCATTAGCATCTTGGTATCGATCAACGGATGTTGCAAGACAATTATTTAGTTGGCATGAAGGAATAGCGAGAGGGACAATACCACCACAGAGATCCACACTCACCAAATTAGAGAATCGTCGAGAGAGAGAGAGGAACACTTGCACGCTTAGCCTTCCGTCACGCGTCAGTCTGCATTGGCACCAAAAGATTGATTAATAATCCGTCTCGTTGTGTTCTCTTCTCTCAGAATTCTCAAGAATGAATGCTATGCAAATCGATGAAAAAAGGGCAAGAATCAAATCATCGAAAATCATTCAGAAAAGCATCCATCAAAACCAAGCAGCAAAACCAGCAGCAAAACATCCAGAGAAAACTCTTGGACGCATTTCAAGAGTAACCGATCCATCAATTGGAAAGATTCTTATGCACTTGTCCGTGATCGATTCGATGCCGACGGTAAGTTTCCCCAATACTCGGTTCCGACCGAGTTAGCCAAGCCACAAGCCTTACATAGTGAACCGCTAGGAGCGGGACACTACAAAACCAGGCCAAGTTGACATGATTATTATAAATAGTTAATTATTTATTATTATTATATTATTTAACGTTGAGTGACCTGGTTGAACCAAATTGGCCAGGCTGGACCCAAACCAAGCCCAAGCCTAGGTAGTCATGTAGTGCATCCCAAAACGACCGTGTAGACATGCATTGGGTGGTATTATTTTAATTCAGTAACCCAAGTAGACATTTTCCCAATTGTAGTGTATATATATATTATATATATATATATATATATATATATATATATATATATATATATATATATATATATATATATATATATATATATATATAGAGTAAATATTGGATATATAAATGTATATGTATATAATATAAATATGTATATATATGTATGTATATAATATATGTGTGTACGTATACGTATATATAAATATATACATATGTGTATGTGTATGTATATAATATATATATATATATATATATATATATATATATATATATATATATATATATATATATATATATATATATATATATATACTTTGTATATGTGTACATGTGTACTTATAAATATCTATATATATATATTTTGTCTAGATGTATGTGTGAGTATGAGTATACGTATATATATATATATATATATATATATATATATATATATATATATATATATATATATATATATATATATATATATATATACGAGTGTATATGTGTATGTGTATGTGTATGTGTATACAGGTATATAGGTAAATATACGAGTATACGTTTATGTAGATAATATGTGCATACTTTTATGAACCACACGCAAGGAAATTATCATTTAGATTTTTGACTATGGGATAATTATTTATATATATATATATAGGGCTGTATTGTCATATGTACATATAAATATACACATATATAGAAGTATATATACCTAGATATATACAAATGCCTATACATATAGTAATGAATAAAAGAAATAAACAAATAAGGCAATACATCCAAATTCCAGCCCAGCCCAATTGACAGTATATATATAGAAGTGTATGAACCTTATGGATGATCACTTCACTAGTAGATGGCCAATAGCTTAAATTGTCGGCAGTACCCATCTGAATGGACGAAGTCCAATGTGAAGACAAATATACTTTTTTCCCAGCCCATGACCCCGGTTCTAATTTTTCCAAACATCACAATTGGCTCAAGGTTGGGAATACTCATCTAGGAAGGGAGCAGTGAACCTCGGCCCAACCCAGGCCATTCAGCCCAACGGCCCAGGTCCAAACCCCTGCTGAAGCAGCAAACCACAGCCTTAGGTCCAGCAGACCGCCCATGAGTTCCAAACCGAACTCAAATTTTCATGTGCATATATATAGATATAGGCGGAGAGAAAATAAAAGAAATAGGAAAACCCTAGATGAATGCTCGACCCCTGCCCTCCAGACGCGTGCATGCACCTAGGCCTCTGCCGCGTGCGCGCAGCCACCGCGCCGCCGCCATGGGGCCGACCGCCGACCAAATGCTCGGCCTGCACAGCAAAGGAGAACGACAGCAGCGGAAAAGCGGGTTTTTACCCCACTTCGTGAGGGGTTTTCTCTCTCCATGATCGACGCTTTCACGAGCCAATTGCGCTGGTACAATCCCAACCATACCCCCTTTGAATTCCTCTATATAGTTTTAATTGATTCGTGGTATATGCATCGCACATCGAGCCCAAAGACTGGCAAAAATCTGTCCTGAAACAGAACAGTTTCTAGTTGGAGACCCTATATTCAACTGACGATTCATGACGACCAATCGCACAAAGTAGAAAAGTATTGGAACAGTTTTATAGACAACCTAACCAAGTTTAAATCCCTTCAGACACTTATAGTTTTAGCGCAGTATTTTCTGGTTAAATTAAATTCCAATTTGGACGAAAACCTGTTTTGTAAATATTAAATCTTAGAAAAATTCATCCACATGACGTGCGTCCCGCCAAACCGGGCCACGTGGTCGCGTACCGTAAGCATCGAAAGCTGCGTAACGGCTTCGTGGTCATGTGGGCTTTGACGGAATTCAAATTGGTCGCGTGTGCGCGACGAATTTGATGCGTATCCGTCAAAATTCCCCGTATCGTGCACTTTGTAAATTCTCCAATTACTTTGTACACGCTCATCAGATCAAGACAAAACTTGCGCCAACAGAACCGTATCATTTTTCTGGTCCTGTATGCCAAGTTTGGTCCGATTCTGAGACAGTTGATAAAATCGTCGTTTTGCGGGCCCCACGGTCCCCACTCAACGGGTGATTTTATGCTCGGCCCGCCGGAATCTAACTTTGGACATACGGTTGGGTTCGTATCAGAAAACTGGATCCGTAGACATGTAGTTTGATGACTTTAGAGACCATTGACTCTGGCACGCTTTTCGGTGCAAAGTGGGTCCAACGGCGGACATCGTTTTTGCCCGAAATTACTGTTTTGTCCCTATGTCCAAAATTGGACTTAAGGACAGGCAATCCTAGCTAATTTGACTAATCTGATAATGTTGGTATTGTTTATTTCAGCATCCGGAGACTTCTGCATGTGTTGACTGATTGTGGCTCATTGTGTGGTATAGTATTGATTTCTCCCGCTAAGGATCTCAGGCAAGTGCACTTTCTGATTGCTTTTCGATTTATAGTAGTCTTTTCATTTTATGTCTATACATATATCTTGCTGCTTGTTGACACGCTCGTCACACAGAGTAGTCGGGAGGGAAATATCTTAGTAAACATGTGAACTACCCAGAACTTTTCCATGAGTCTATTCTTGTACGATTGCAGCTGCACACGACACGTGCAGTGAGCCGTATTTACCCCCTAGCCATTCATATGTCGAAAGGATATTTCACACCACCTAGATAGATGTCTTTTATTACTTTTTTTCCTTGTTTACTTCTCTATCGTGCTATGTCATCAGTTTTCTTACTAGCTTTCATATTCCATATGCTATTTTCATGTCTTGTTAATTCTATTATGTTTTGCATTGCCGTCGGTTTGTGTACTTACTCCATTCCTGACTGGAAACCAACATTTTTCAGGTTTAGCCGCGATCACTCTTAACACTGGGGAAGGCTTGGGTATGCTGATGACAACCTAGAAATAGATAGC
Organism: Iris pallida; assembly: GCA_029216955.1. Lineage (NCBI taxonomy): Eukaryota > Viridiplantae > Streptophyta > Magnoliopsida > Asparagales > Iridaceae > Iris > Iris pallida. The sequence goes on along the minus strand of JANAVB010033012.1, from coordinate 7,785,087 downwards.
AGTGGTTTCATTTTTCATTAATTGCGAGAACCTGTATTTCTTTTAATTTAAATGTTGTAACTGTTGTAATAAATTTAGAAATATGAATGAGCAGCAATTGTTTTTATTTAGCATCTATTTCTTGCGGGCTTGACAGCGTTCTACCGCCGACTCTGCGGCGTAGGCTGGCTTGGACACGTCTCGTATCCGAAAAGCGGGTGCGGGTCGTGACAATATCACTGTCCAAAGACTTGATATTAATGATGTACTAGGTATCTTGAGATGGGGTTCACCATTATTTGAATTTGTTTGACTATACTTTATGCTTTGGTTATTTGTTAGAGCATTTTTTTTGCTTTGTTCTCTTTACAGTTAATGTTGTTAAAATATCTGCCAATAAAATTTTAGTTTTCATATTTAATGAGATAAACTTTAAGGGCAAAAAGAATGAATACAGTAGCTGCTAAGGGTCCAGATCAAAAAAACAACAATATAAATTCTTTTGTGATAAGACAGGACACATAAGGAAGAAATGTACAAAGTACCACGCATGACGTATAAAAAAGTACATTTCTATATTTGATCTATTCTGAGGTTAATTTAGATTTAGTACCAAGAAACTTATGGTAGTTAGATTCTGGTGGGACTACCTACATTAATGTTCTAGGCAAGATTGTCTGAGTTACCGAAAGTCAATTGATGGTAAAAGATACATCTATGTGGGTGACAGCAATTCGGTAGAAGTGAAAGCAATATGACATTTTAAGTTATTTTTAGTAACCGATTATTATTTGGATTTGATAGACACTTTTATTGTACCGTATTTTAGACGAAATTTAGTTTCAGTTTCCTTAATGGACAAATCTGGTTATCATTGTCCATTTGGAAACAATAAGTTTAGTCTATCTTTAAATTTAAATATTATTGATAACGATTCCCTTAAGGTTTATGATAATCTATATTCAGTTGAAACTATTGCATCTTATAATGAAACCTTGCAAGTGAAGTCTTGTGGTACTAAACGCAAAATTAACAATATATTTTTTTAGCCTCATTATGACATAAGCATTAGGTCACTTCTCTAGAAATAGAGTTGAATGATTTATGTCTGATAAGATTTAGATTCCATTGATTTTATAGACTTTAATGTTTATATTGAATGTGTAATGGGAAGACAGACCAAAGTTAAATTATAAGCAGCTACTTTATTGGTTATGCTACAGATCAAGGGATTGATAATTATACAATTCCATACTAAGAAAAAAATTTGAGATGAGAAATGTAATATTTTTTGAGGATGTTGAGTTTGGGAAAGAAATAAAATCAGGATCATTGTCTTTGAGAAGGAATCAATTACGATTCCTACTATCACTTTTGACGATGTGCAGGATTCTATACCTGTCATGATCAAGAAGTGAATTTGGAGTCTCAATAAGACAATGTCGAATAACCTCTATAAGTCGTTGTTGAGATACCTTAACAATGACAACGTAACGGCCCCCATTAAAGATAAGGTAATTATTCCTAAGGAACAAACTCAACAACCTCAAGAACTGATAATATTAAGATGGTCCACCAGAGAAAGGAGAAATATAATTTCAGATAATATTGTCATATTTCTCTAGGAACGTGAGGAAGACTGTGGATACTGGAAGATGATCTAATCAACTTTCGTCAGGCCGTGGAAAGTTTCAGTTCTCAAAGTGGATTGATACAATATATAAGGAGTATAAGTTCATGCAAGACAATAAAGTTTAAGAACTTGTCCTACAAAAAGGTATGAAATCCATTGGTTGCAAATGGACATTTAGAACCAAGAAGGATTCGAAGGGTCATGTGGAGAGATATAAAGTATGTCTTGTAACTAGTGACTTTACTCAAAATTTTGGGATTAATTTTAAAGAGTTTTTCTCTTCGGTATCTTTAAAAAACTCCTTTAAAATAATCATAGCACATGTTGCACATTTTGATCTTGTGTTACAACAAATGGATGTCAAAACGATATTTTTCAATGGTAACATTGACGAAACTATTTATATGGTGCAGCCAGAAAACTTTGTGTCGAAAGATCAAAATAATATGGCTTGCAAATTGATAAAATCTATTTATGGACTCAAGCAAGTTTCTCGTCAGTGGTACTATAAATTTTACCAAGTTGTTACCCTCGTTTGGTTTTGAGGTTAACGTTGTTGAAGATTATGTGTATCACAAATTCAGTAGGAGTATAATTATTTTTATCATAATATTGTCATATTTCTCTAGGAATGTGAGAAAGACTGTGGATACTAGTAGATAATCTAATCAACTTCCGTCAGGCCATGGAAAGTTCCAGTTGTAATGCATGTGGTTCGTATTGCGTATCTTGGTAGTATACATAATTTGACCCGTATTGCATGTCTTCCTGCTTGATTTATTCTAGAATTTTATTGATTGGTTTATTCTTGGGTTGGTTCGGCTTGGCTTGGTTGCTTTGGTTCATCATGAACCAAAGGTGGACCCTCCTACCTACCACCACCCTCCTTATTTATAATCCCTTCCCTTTCTCTCTCATCATTACTTCCATCCTTCTTCATTTACTCTCCACTACCAACCAAGAGAACCCTAACCTAGGCAAGTGCAACTTACTTCATGAAGGAACCCACCATTTTATTGTTCTAAACTCTTTTATGCAACTTTCTAATCCATCTTAGTTCTTGTCATTTTATATTTTCTTGTATAATTTCTTGTAGATCTAAGTTTTAGCCATTTTCAGATTTTTATGGTTTTGATCCATCAAACCTTCTTGTTTTCAAGTTCTGATGGTTCCATGTTGTAGAAAATTTGATTATACCCAATTTAGACCATTGGAAGTCTTGATTTTGACTTATTTGAGTGATTTATGGTCTTTTGGTTCATGGGTTTTCATGGCCATTGGAGGCTAGTTGGGGAAGATGAGCAGTATATGCTGTTTGCTGGCGCATGCTATTGCTGGCTGTTTGCTGGCGCATGCTGTTTGCTGGCAAAAAGCTGTTGCTTACTGTTTGTTGGCGCATGCTGTTTGTTGGCGCATGCGGTCCTGGCGCATGTTGTTCCTGGCGCATGCTGTTTGCTGGCGCATGCTGTTGCTGGCTGTTTTCTGGCGCATGCTGTTTGCTGGCGCATGCTGTTGCTGGCTGTTTGTTGGCGCATGCTATTTGCTGGCGCATGCTCTCCTAGCGCATGCTATTTGCTGGTGCATGTTGTTGCTGGCTGTTTGCTGGCGCATGCTATTTTACTGGCACATGCTGTTTGCTAGTGAATGTTGTTGCTGGCTGTTTGCTGGTATATGCTGTTTGTTGGCGCATGCTGTTTGCTGGTGCATACTGTTCCTGGTACCCCTTTTGATCTCTTGTACCATTTGTTTTGCCATAACAAATCTTGTTACCTTATCCGTGTTGTTTCTCTTGATCCTTATTGTAATGTGGGATAATTATGGCATGAACACGGCATGATACATGAACCTGACACGATACATGGGCACTACATGATAATACATGATAGTGGCCCATCGTGGCGCACTCCTGACAAGTAAACCTGGCATAATATGCCTCGAATTGCTGTTGCGATAGCTAACGTGACATGACATGACAAGTATAAATAATCTGGACATCATGGGCGATTGTGCTTATACAATGAACCAGTTTTGTCTTGCGTCATGCTTAGGATGGGACCCCTGAGTACCACGGTCAGGGGTACCTACTGAAATGGACTAAGGCTAATAACTAGAATAACACAGTAGTCATGAAGAGATTTCCCAGCTACAGGCAATCCCGTTACCTGGGCGCGCTTGGGATCTGTAGCCTGCCGTCGAGTAGGGCACATTTCCAGCACACTGTCATGTGTTGCACCCCCTAAGTCACTTAAGGGTACATGCGTTTCCTGGACGACGTACCCACTTGAATTCAATCCCTAATATTCGACCTGGGTAACCTGGATGGTCTGCAGGGCTTGTGGCTGTGGAATAATCTTACTTGCATCTTGTTAGTAACTAGGCCTGTGATAACCCTACTTAGTTAAAGTATCAAGCCGTACTTATTGCTTGACCGTGATTGTTGAATGGGGAACGATCAGTCTAAGTCTTGTTTTAATCCTGTACCAGATTGTTACATGACCTGATTTTCTTATATTATCTTGCCGATAAATGGTGGAAAACCAAGTTCCATTCAGATGAAGGGTTACAACCCCGGTCCTTGTTTGGTTTCGGGTTCTAACCTGGTTATCTGAATAGTTCCATGGTTATCTCGTCGTATATCATCCTGATATTTTTATATTTCCAGTTCTTACTTATTTATACTCTTGTGCTAATTGCTGGTTTAGTTCCTAAGTGAAGCTTCCTTTGTGGCACTTGCTCTTTCTGGGATCTGACCCAACTGGTTTTGTATGGCCAAATTTTGGAGCAGTTCCAGAGGATCTACCGACTTTCCAGCCCGATGGTGACCACCAAGCGTAACCAGGGAAACGAGTGGGTTATTTTTGGTTCTCCTACTTTATTATAAAAATATTCTTTTGAGGTGTTTAGCTGACGAGCACCTGTTTAGCTCGATTGCACCTTTACTCACTGTCTGTCTACGGGCTGTAACATGATTGACAAATCCTAGGGTTGATCATGTATGACTAAACTCTTGCTAGTCTTCACATTTTGTAACGACTAGCTTCATGATCAGCTGAATATGTAATGTTTGGGATGCCTTACTATTGCATATTTGGTGATCTTACATCTTATGACATTTGCTTACTTGGTTATCTTGCTGATAAATGGTGGAAAACCAAGTTCCATTCAGATAAAGGGTTACAACCCCGGTCCTTGTTTGGTTTACGGGTTCTAACCTGGTTATCTGAATAGTTCCATGGTTATCTCGTCGTATATCATCCTGATATTTTCATATTTCCAGTTCTTACTTATTTATACTCTTGTGCTAATTGTTGGTTTAGTTCCTAAGTGAAGCTTTCTTTGTGGCACTTGCTCTTTCTGGGATCTGACTTAGCTGGTTTTGTATGGCCAGATTTCGGAGCAGCTCCAGAGGATCTACCGACTTTCCAGTCCGATGGTGACCACCAAGCGTAACCAGGGAAACGAGTAGGTTATTTTTTGTTATCCCACTTTATTGTAAAAATATTCTTTTGAGGTGTTTATCTAACGAGCACCTGTTTAACTCGATTGCACCTTTACTCACTGTCTGCCTACGGGCTGTAACATGATTGACAGATCCTAGGGTTGATCATGTATGACTAAACTCTTGTAAGTCTTCACATTTTATAACGACTAGCTTCATGATCAGCTGAATATGTAATGTTTGGGATGCCTTACTATTGCATATTTGGTGATCTTACATCTTATGACATTTGCTTACTTGGTTGTGCTTGAGACACTAGGCTTATTCATGACCATAAGAGACTGTTGGCTTGTAGTTAACCCTCATGTATCTAGACAGCCGTGACCGTATAGCGAGGTGGGTTGTACTTTAATATACGTAGCTGGCTATGTCCGCCCCCGCTCTCCAGTATTCTGGCTCTGGGCGTGACATGGTCTAAGTGGTGGCCCATGTAGGTCTTTTAAATCAAGATATGTGGGGGTTTATCGAATAGATGTCTCAATCAGTACTCGTCCTTGATCTCTGTTCGTATCCTCTGAATCCCTGGATTCTTGACCTGTTCACATACTTGTATCGTTGATTTGTCTTGGTCCTTTCTTATTGTTTCCCATATCGTCTTCTTCAGCGACATTGTACCTAGCCCTGCCGATCAGCAAGGCGGAGCACCTCCCGTGGACCAGCAACAACCTGGAGATCAAGCCCAGCATTTGGAAGTAGCCTCCAGAGTCATGCCTATTGGAGAATAACCACCGGTCCAGCCAGTTTAGCCTACAGAGCCTGATGATGGCACACTGGTGGGTCTCATCAGGTCATTGATAGCTTCCCAAGATCGTCGAGGAGATGCCTTGCACCAGGCAGTGACGGATGCTCTGACCAGAGGAGGTCATCAGGGTAGCAGCGCGGCCAATGCCCGCAGCTGGTGGGCGACGCAGGCCGTGGGATTAGCAGCACTCATTGCTTGGGCAGTATTCAGAGAGAGATTCTAGACCAAGTATTTTGATACTGTAGCTCGGTACGACCTACAAACGAGGTTCACCAATCTGAAGCAGATGGGTAGGACGGTCGACGGATATGCGACCGAGTTTTCCAGACTCAGTCGGTTTGCTCCCACCTTTGTGGCAATCGAGTATGATAGAGCTCAGCAATTTCAGCAGGGGCTCCATCTCGAGATCTTATTGGCAGTGGAGCAGTTTGCGCATCAGACCTTTGATACAGTACTGAGGGCAGTCCGGAGGCATGAATATACCTCCCAGAGGATCGTGGATCGGACCGGAGGTCGGCAGCGATCTCACGGCCAGATGAACTAATCTTCAGCACCAGCCCCGGCAGCCAGGACTTTGACCATTAGAACTCCGAGGCGAGCAGCTTCAGTTACGTCGGTTCAGCATTCAACCCCGGCGTATCCCCAGCAGCAGCAAGAGGCAGAAGCAGGCTTTCGCAGTGGGTTGTACTCATTGTGGGAAGCCAGGGCATGTAGTGGCAGAGTGTCGCAGGGCACAGGAATTATGCCTGGCTTGTGGAGCACCGGACCACAGGGTTGGCAACTGCCCGAATAGGGGGAGTTCATCTTCATCAACCTTTTCTAGTCCTTCGGTTAGGGGACCCGCCCCAGTACCAATCCAGCAACAGCAGTACCCGTTGCCGAGGCCCTTTCCGCCTCAGACCCAAGTGTTTCAGTAGCAGAATCCCTAACAGTATGCGCAAGCCCATGCCTAGATCCAGAATAGGCAAAGAGGTTTCCAGCAGAGGGGTCCCGCACCCCGAGGGCATGGTCAGGCTATGGCGATGACCGTGGAAGAAGTATTGGCACCAGGTGAGGTAGTGGCAGGTACTATTCTCGTCACCTCCTTTCCAGCTTCAGTATTATTTGATTCCGGTGCATCGCATTCATTTATGTCTGCAAGATTCGTGACACGGATAGGATTGGAGCCCGAGTCATTATCAGTAAGGCTCAATATACTTACTGGTAACGGTCTTGTTGGAGTAGATAGAGTATTTTCCTCGTGTCAGATCGTAGTTAGCGGTAGAGACTTTCCCGCTAGATTGATAGAATTCCTGATGACCGATTATGATGTGGTCTTAGGGATGGATTGGTTGAGGAACCGGTATGCTAGAATAGACTGCCATATCGGCAAGGTTGTTTTTAGCATCCCAGGCGAGCCAGAGTTTTCCTTTTCTCGAGACGAAGTTGAACCTTCTCCTCCAGTATTGCGGATGGCAGTAGCAGCAGTACAGTTACCCCGATAGTCGAAGAGTTTTCAGACATTTTTCCAAAAGAGCTTCCAGGTATGCTGCCAGAGCGAGAGATCGAGTTTACTATCGACTTGATCCCAGGGACAGCCCCAGTGTCAGAGAGAGTTTACAGGATGGCGCCGTCAGAGTTGGAGATCTTGTACAAGATGATTGAAGAACTTAGGACTAAGGGATTTATTTGTGCTAGTGGATCACCTAGGGGATCCCCGATGCTTCTTGTGAAAAAGAAGGATGGTACGTCCATATTATGTGTTGATTATCGTACCTTGAACTCGGTACAATCAAGAACAGATACCCTCTCCCGAGGATAGATGACTTGTTTGATCAACTCACGGGGGCAGCTGTATTCTCGAAGATTGATTTGCGGTCAGGATATTATCAGATCAGAGTCAGAGAGCAGGACATCCCGAAGATAGCTTTCAGATCTAGATATGGGCATTGGGAGTTCCTTATTATGTCATTTGAAGCAACCAATGTGCCGACTGTATTCATGGACCTCATGAATCGTATCTTTATACGTTATTTGGATCAGTTCGTGATAGTGTTCCTAGACGACATCCTGGTCTATAGAAAGAGTGAAGCGGAGCATGAACAGCATCTCAGAGTTGTCCTCCAGATTCTCCGAGAGCACCAGTTGTATGCCAAGTTCAGTAAATGAGTTCTTGCTTGATTTCATTTCATATTTGGGTCATATCATCACCAGAGGAGGAGTAGAAGTGGATCCCCAGAAGATCGTGGCTATTGAGACAGGCCAGTGCCCAGCACAGTTGTAGAAGTTCGCAGTTTCCTTGGCTTGGCCGGCTACTACCGGCGATTTGTTTCGGACTTTGTTCGGATTTCAGCGCCATTGACCCAGTTAACTTGTAAGGATGTGCAGTTTACTTGGACATCAGAGTGTCACAGTTCTTTTGAGCAGTTGAAGCGAGGCTTGATGACGACACCCATTCTCACACTTCCAGATGGGACCGGAGGATTCTCAGTATATTGTGATGCTTTAGGCAGAGGTTTAGGATGTGTTTTGATGCAGCATGGAAAGGTAATAGCTTATGCATCACATCAACTTCGTGAACATGAGAGGAATTATCCAACCTACGACTTAGAGTTGGCGGCAGTAGTGTTTGTACTGAAGCTTTGGAGATATTACTTGTATGGAGATAGGGTAAAGATTTTTACCGACCACAAGAGCCTGAAGTATGTATTTACCCAGAAGGATCTCAACATGCGTCAAAGGAAGCTAGAGCTACTTGTGGATTATGATGTCAACCTGCAGTGTCACCCGGGAAGGCCAACGTTGTTGCAGATGCATTGAGTAGGAGTGCGAAGTTTATTTTCTAACAGCTCAACCAAAATTATTAGAAGATCTCCAGAAGAAGGGTATAGAAGTTGTCCTTCCTACCAGTGTGGCATTGATGGCCAGCATACACATTCAGTCCAGCATAGTTGAGAGGATTAAGATGGCTCAGTCAGCAGATTCCAAGCTTCAGTGACTCAGAGCAGAGTGTGAGGCGGACGAAGACCGGAGCTATGCATTCATGAAGATGGTACACTTCGACATGGTAAACGTCTTTGTGTACCCAGTGAGATATCAGACAGGAGATCATCGCAGAAGCTCACAGTTCAGTATTCCATTCATCCGGGCGGTACAAAGATGTACCGTGTATCCGGCAGCACTTTTGGTGGAATGGCATAAAGAAGGAGATAGCTCGGTTTGTCTCTCGGTGTTTGGTTTGCCAACAAGTCAAGGCTGAACATCAGAGGCCAGCTGGACTTCTTCAACCCTTGCCAATTCCAGAATGGAAGTGAGTGCATATAACCATGTATTTCGTGACTGGATTACCTAGGCCCCCAGCTGGTAGAGATGCTATATGGGTTATAGTTGATAGGCTCACGAAGGTGGCTCACTTTCTTCCATTCAGAATTGGTCAGTCGACAGCTCAGCTGGCAGAGATGTACCTTAGGCAGATAGTCAGGATGCATAGAGTACCAGTCAGTATCACCTCGTACCGGAATTCAAGATTCACATCACACTTTTGGCAGAATCTCCAGAAGAGTTTGGGGACTCGTCTCCAGTTCAGCTCAGCTTATCATCCACAGACAGATGGTCAGTCAGAATGCACGATCCAGACTCTTGAAGATATGTTACGGTCATGTACACTCGACTTCGGTGGTTCGTGGGAAGATCACCTGCACCTGGTGGAGTTCTCGTACAATAACAGTTTCCAAGCTAGTATGCAGATGGCACCGTTCGAGGCACTGTACGGTAGGAAGTGCAGATCCCCGTTAGCATGGGATGATGTTGGAGAGAGGCAGATGCTCGGTCCGGAAATGATTACTCGGACTATCAAGGTAGTCAGAAGGGTCAAGGATCATCTTCGCGTGGCACATGATCGCCAACGCCATTGGGCCGATTCTCATCGACGTCCCCTCGAATTCTCTATCGGCGACCATGTATTCCTTAGGATCTCGCCTACTCATGGTCATTCGTTTCGGCGTACGGAAAAAGCTAAGTCCTAGGTATATAGGGCCATTCGATATTCTGGAGCGAGTAGGAGATGTGTCCTATCGTCTCGCTTTCCGCCGTCGCTAAGCGAGGTGCATAACGTGTTCCATGTATCCCAACTACGACGATATCCCGGACCCGAGCCACATCCTAGATCATTAAGAATTGGTTATTGGTACCAACCTTTCGTATGAGGAGAGGCCCGTGTCTATATTGGACCAAAGAGAGAAGACACTCAAGAATAAGACTATCAAGTTAGTCCGTGTTGCTTGGGGTCATCACTCTTTGGGAGAGTCAATATGGGAGCGTGAGGATGAGATCCGATCGCGATATCCCGACCTATTTGACTCGTGAGATATAATTCTTCCTTATGCCTCGTGGCTTTGATTCCTTACTTGCATGATTGATTGCTTGATGGATTGCCTAGTATAACTTGCATATGATATAGTTTGTCTATGTCTCTCTAGCCACTTAATTAAATTTCGAGGACGAAATTCTTTTAAGGCGGGTAGAGTTGTAATGCCTATGGTTCGTATTGCGTATCTTGGTATACGTATACATAATTTGACCCTATTGCATGTCTTCCTGCTTGATTTATTCTAGCATTTTATTGATTGGTTTATTCTTGGGTTGGTTCGGCTTGGCTTGGTTGCTTTGGTTCATCTTGAAC
>JANAVB010033012.1:7747941-7774561 GCA_029216955.1 Iris pallida | reverse complement strand
TAGGTTTCTTTGGAGAGAGAGAGAGCTTTGAAAGAAAGAAAGAATTTGAGAGAGAGAGAGAGAGCTTGCTTAATGCGGAAGAAAGGGGGGGAGCTCCTACTCATGGTCGGCCAAGTGTGGCTAATGGGTTTGGGTTGGGGATCCAATAAGCCCCCAACCCATTAGACTTGGTTTAGGTTCAAATTGAATTCGGTTTGGTTCGGTTTGTTTCTAATTAACCAATTAAGCTCTAAAATGACTAATTAAGCCATAGAAGTTGGGTTTATGATTTCTAACCTAATTATGATGGTATGTGGGCCAAGCCCAGCTAGTATGTGGGTCCCACTAGGGTCCAGGCTACCCGGGTCTCCAATTTGAGTCCGAATTGGATAAAATCCAAACCAAACCAAATAAATCCCAAAAAATCACATAAAATAAATAAAAATTCCTAAAAATTATAAAACTTGAAAAATGATGAAAACTCCTAATTTGAAAACTGGGGTGACAAATCTACCCTCCTTAAAAAAATTTGTCCTCGAAATTGAATGAGAACTACACAGCAAACATGAATAGAACACAGAAAGAAAAAGAAAACAAAAGATAGAATTTTACCTCAGGGCTCGAAGAGATATGGGAATCACTCCCGCATGTCGTCCTCCCTCTCCCAGGTGGACTCACCTGGAGAGTGGTGTCTCCATGCAACGCGAACCAAGGGAATGACCTGGTTCCAGAGCACCTTCTCTCTTCGGTCCAAGATCTCAACCGGCTTCTCTGGATAGCTGAGTGTCGGTCCCACTACGATTTCTGAGTGGTCCAAGACGTGACTGGGATCTGCCACGTACCGTCTCAGCTGTGACACGTGGAACACGCAGTGCACTCCCTCTAGTACGGGCGGTACTCCAGTCGGTAAGCCACTGCACCGACCCTGCCCAAGATACGGAAGGTCCGATGTATCGTGGGCTAAGCTTCCCGCCGCCACCAAAACGAATCGGGCCACGTGTCGAAGAAATCCGCAGAAACACAAGATCACCAACCTAGAACAAAAACACAAGGCTTAAAGCTTGATCTAAAACAATCAATCAGACTCAAATACTAGAAAAATCTAAACTATACCTCAAACTCCAACGGCTTCCGGTGGCTATCAGCCCAATGCCGCTGCCTATCCTGCACCACCCGAAGTCGATCCCTGATAACCCTGACCTTCTCTGCAGCATCCACCACCATCTCAGGGCCAAGCAAAACCCTCTCGCCGACGTCATCCCAAGACAAGGGAGTACGGCACCTCCGTCCGTATAGAGCCTCGAAAGGTGACATCTCTATACTGGCTTGGTAGCTGTTTGTAAGCAAACTCTACCAAGTGAAGGTGGTCCTCCCAAGATCTCTCGAAGTCCAAGACATAGGTACGCAGCATATCCTCGAGGGTCTGAATCGTCCTCTCCGACTGTCCGTCTGCTTGGGGGTGGTATGCGGTACTGAACTTGAGCGATGTGCCCAAGCTAAGCTGCAAACTCCGCTAGAAGTGGAAAGTAAATCGGCTGTCCCAATCCGAGACTATACTCACTGGCACCCCGTGTAATCGGACTATCTGTCGCACGTACATCTCGGCCAACCTCTCCGTCGACAAACCCACTATGAAAGTCAAAAAGTGGGCCGATTTGGTCAATCGATCAACAATGACCCAAATCGCATCCTTCCCTCCTGGCGAGCGCGGAAGCCCAGATACAAAGTCTATAGTGATATGCTCCCACTTCCACTCAGGAATGGGTAGTGGCTGGAGCAATCCACCGGGTCTCTGCCTCCCGGCCTTCACCTGCTGGCACACCAAGCATCTCGACACGAACTGAGCCACCTCACGTTTCATGCCATACCACCAAACATGCTGTCTCAAGTCTCTATACATCTTGTTGGCCCCTGGATGCATAGAGTACTGAGAACGGTGCACCTCCTGAAGAACCTCCTCCCGAAGTCCTCCGCTCGGCACGCACAATCTGGTACCATGCCTCAACGACCCATCCCCTGCTATAGAGAACTCATCCAACAGTCCTATCTGGACCTGCTCCCTGATGACCCTCAGAGCCTCATCCTCAAACTGAGCTGCCCTGACTCTCTCCATCAGCTCCGACTGTACCTGCAGACCCCACATCTGCGCCTCGAACCCAGGAACTATCACCTCTATGCCCAAGCTCTCCAGATCTGCCAGAAGGTGACGATCCATCGTCAACACATGGCCACGGGATACCTCTCAAAGCATCCACGACCACGTTGGCCTTTCCCGGATGGTACTATAAGGATATATCAAAATCCTTCATCAGCTCTAACCATCGCCTCTGCCTCATATTCAGCTCCTTCTGGGTAAATACGTACTTCAAGCTCTTGTGGTCAGTATAGATCTCCACACGCTCTCCGTACAGATAGTGTTTTTACAGCTTCAAAGCAAAGATGACCGCTGCCAGCTCCAGATCGTGGGTAGGGTAATTCCTCTCATGAGGACGTAACTGCCTAGATGCATAGGCAATTACCTTCCTGTCACGACCCGCACCCACTGTGAGGGTACGAGAGCGTAACAACGCCCAGCCTACGCCGTAGTGTCGGCGGTAGAACGTTGTTCTAGGTCATGAACTATAACTAACATAATATGAATACTCTCCATAAGGAGGCCAACACAGAGGTACAACTCAATCACAATCTAAGGTAGAATGTAGCATGATGAAAAATAGATAAGAAATCCTTAACTGAGGTACAGCAGAAAGAAATAACAAAGTCTCAATATCTCTAAAATATACAACTCTGAAAATACAACAGCTAAACATAAAAAGAAAGGACAGTCTAAGCTATCTACACTATACAAGGTATCATCCTGAGCAGCTGCCTGAACCTCCCCAGGGGTCCAGGTCGCGAGTGTCTACTAGGCAAACTCCAAGTAAGGGCGCAGGGTTCCTCATCATCCTCTGTAAAATTTTCAACAGGTCCAGTCAGGACGGGAACGAGCACAAAACATCTCACGCAGTTCATATCATGTTAGGAAATAAAGCATGCAATAGTAAGGTACATGAAACACTGAAAGAAGAATGTATATGAAAACAGCAGAGATTTGATAATGGAAATATCTATATATGATAAGTAAGAACTGTAAGTAACATGTGATTTAGAGCACAATATGGTTATGTAAACGGGTTAGGTTATACAATAAAATGGGACTCCTTTGTACGTGGGTGTACAATGGACATATACAATTTCTTATACAATATGATTGATCACATAACCGATTTTACTCTCCCTCCCCAATCAATACACAAGGATCCAATTCAGTTACGTTATCTTATACAATGGCTTGTACAATGGCTTGTACAATGGCTTGTACAATGGCTCAATGTGATAATGAGTACAATATGCACAATGAGTGTACAATGATAAGGATATTCAATAAATACAATATGTAAGTGAAACCACATCACAATATGTATTTAGTGAATACAAGGAGATAACATCTCAGAAGAAGATCCACATAGTACTAATCCGTGATAATGATCGTGTCAGCATCAAGTACAGTAATCTAGAGCAAGAATGTAAATCCAGACAAGTATGAAACGGTCAGAGAATGTACTCACCTCGTATCTGAATGTCTGAAGTAAATGTACTGTCCGAGATGAGGTACCTGACTCCTAGTTAGAGCAACACAAGTCAAGATGTATACAGGGGATGATAATAGTAATCTATAATGCATCTGCATGCTGTCTAGGTCAAACTAGACTAAAGTCAATACTTGGTCAACTCTAGTCAACCACACTAGTCAACTAGGTCAAGTCCTAGCCCAAACAAGTCTAATAAGTCTCACTAGGCCTAACCAAGCCTAGGCTAGCAGTCACACACCAATCACAAGGCTATACAAGCCAACACAAGTCACACATCAAGATACATCACTATCATGCATATTCTATATATATATATATATAAATATAATATATATATATTATATATATATAATATATATATATTTTATATATATATATAAGAGAAAGGAACTAACATGTAAAGCTATGTGTGTGTGTGAACATGGAGGTGTACATGAAAAGAGAAATCAACACTAGTTATGAGTTTATACTACACATGGCACAAAGCTAACCCATCTACATTACACATGTATTATACTTAACATGCATGGCTACAAGTATACATCTTATACATTAGAGTAGAGACTATTTAAGTTATAACTAACATGCATCTATACTTTACATAAATCTATATATATTATAGCAATCATTTAGAGAAGGGTTGCATGGCATGGTGGTTGATATAGAGTGGGGTATCCTTGTGCAGATGGTGAAGTTCATTCTCAGTTTAGTTCCACATTTACATATAAACTAAAGTGAGCTATCCCATAAACTGGTGTAACTAACGACATAAAATAAACCATGTTATCTGAAATCTGCCATTAAGCCAACATTCCATATGCATACAGCTCATGCATTGTCTAATACTGAAATTAACTAACATTTTGAATTAAGGGATTGAAGGTTAACATTACATTCATAGACATTCCACTATATTGAAAACTAAAATTGGCTTGGCAATAGGAAAAGAAAGGTATATATGCTTACATGGACAGTTCAGTGTTCGAACAACCTAAAATGAACTAACATTCAATCTAAATATCAGTTATGTATTGGTTCTATGTCTACATATGAAATCTGATATTGCATTTACAATATTTATACATTATGCATTCATATCTATCATTACATATATACCTTGCATTTATCTAGCATTCATTATATACTTTCATGCATGCATTGTATATCATTCTTTCATTCATGCATTTATGTATTACTTACATACATTACATTAATTGCATTCCTACATGCTTGCATTCAACCATATATATACATTAATGTAAAGAGGATATATCATATATATATATCATTTCATTCATCTAACATATCATGCATTACATCTATTATTACATTACATTCATGCTTGCATTCATTCATCATTCATTTATTCTCTTGTACCACTATATGTACCATACATTACATACTATGGAACCTACATATTCATCACAAGCCATACTTATACATGCTTACATTAGATAGGATACATACACCTCATACATCATTTATTTAACCATTTACTCATGCTTGCATTCTCTATTTAATTACATAATGTATATACATTAACATGGGTTAAAATCAAATAGAACATTATATTACACACAAGGGTGCACAAGATGCATATGCCGAATAGTAACTCCTACTAATAATCAATACTGTACCATCTTAGCATGAACTAAAATTTAGGATTAAAGTATGTTATAGATCTATGTGTTAGCTTTCCGAAACTTCAAACGGATCGCGTTTTCGTTTCCGGAAACTCCCGGAATCGCGAAAACACCGAGAACGCATTTGTCTTTCGTACAGCTAACACTCAAATAATTCTCCAGAAAGTTACAGAAAGAATTAGGCCTATTAATACATGTTTTGGAAAGCTAACTTCAATACGCTTCTTTTAAAAAAAACGAAAGATTAAACCGAGCTTTGAGCTAGAATTTATGATATTTCTAAGTTAGGGCTGAAATTAAAAACGTGGATAAAAATCATGACGGATTTAGGTAGTTTGAGACAAAAGAACACAAGTATATAACATAATATATCAATAACTCACTCTCTACACTAATATATATATATATATATATATATATATATATATATATATATACATATATATATATATATATATATATATATATATATATATATATATATATATATATAAATATGAGACACTATAGAACACATCTCCAATACAAAAAATGAGATTAAACATGTAATAATTCATTCATACATAACAACAACACATAGTGTGTCCAAATTTGGGATTTTCCCACATGGACACAACCACAACACAAAGGACACTCCTATGACCTCCAAATGGACACGAAATGGACACAAATGGAGATACAACCATGGGAGTCATTCCTATTGGTTCAAAATAGACCTATATGCATGAGAAAATTAAAAAGAGAAGGGATTTATACCTCCCGGTAGATCGAATCGAAGAAAAGCCTTCCCGGAGCGACACCGACACGTAGAGATTCCAAAAGGACACGAACGAGCTCCGAATCCTCCCAAACTTGGGTAGCTTCCTCCTTGGCTAGAATGGAGAAGGAAAGAAGAAGATTTGGTGGTGAAATAGAAGGATTTGGTGGAGAAATTGCTAGGGATTGCTCTCTAGGAATTTGGGAAAGAACAAGAGAGAGAGTGTGGATGAGAATAATGAAATAAACTTGAGCCTATCCTCTCCCAAAGTGGTGGCCATATGGGGCTATTTGTCCTATTATGGTAAGGTCCAAAATTCCCTCACTAACCTATTCTATGAGTATTAGGAAAGGGCTAATTGGTTGGGGCTAAATTAGTCATTCTAAAGTCTCAATCATACTAACCTTATCCATAATAATTAGTCTAACCTCTAACTAAAATATTTCTATCGTGTGGACTAAAATTAATATCATGTGGGCCATGCCTAACTAGTGTGTGGGTCCCACTAGAGTCAAACTACCCCCGGGTCCCCGTTTCAAGTCGGATTGAGTTGAAATTCGAACCCGACTCAAATAACCCCAAAACAATATCATAAATAATAAAATAATCAAAATAATTCAAAGAGGTCAAAACAAAAAAACCTTAGGCTAAAAATGACATTAAAATATCATAATCACATGGTTAGGCTCTAGGTCAAACAGTCTCTAGGGTTTCACTAGCAAAACGTCAAAACCACAAGTCATTGATTTAAATAATTTTAAAATGATTTAAAATCACCAAAAATCATATCATGAATTAAATATCATTCTTAAAATAATTATAAACACGAAGTTTCAAAATTACCCTCATTTGGAAAACTGGGTGCTACACTTCCCGTGCTGCTGAAGCACACAACCCAAATCCCGTCCTGAAGCATCACTGTAGATCGTATAACCACCGATCCAGATGGCAGCGTCAAGATATGAGATGTAGTCAACCTCGCCTTCAGCTCCTCGAAGGCGGCCTGACACTCATCGGACCAAACAAACTCCTCGTCCTTCCTGGTAAGGCGGGTCATCGGCTGGGCAATCCTGGAAAAGTCCTGCACGAACCTCCGGTAATAACCTGCCAGACCCAAAAAACTCTGAACCTCTACTACTGAGCTCGGCGTAGACCAGGACTCCACCGCAGAAATCTTCTTCGGATCCACTGAAATCCCTCGCCAGAAACAACATGGCCTAGGAACTCCACGCGATCCAAGAAGAACTCACACTTGGACAGCTTCCCATACAGCTGCTCCCTCCTGAGAGTGTCCAACACAATCCTCAGGTGCTCCTCGTGCTCCTCTGGCATCTTCAAATAGATGAGGATGTCATCAATGAAGACCACCACGAACTTGTCAAGGTACTGGTGAAATACCTTGTTCATCAAGTTCATGAATACCGCCGGGGCGTTGGTCAACCCAAACGGCATGACGGTATACTCATACTGTCCATAGCGAGTCCGAAAGGCAGTCTACGGAATGTCATCCCGCTTCACCTTCAGCTGATGGTACCCGGTACGCAAGTCGATCTTCGAGAACACTCTCGCCCCGCTCAACTGGTCGAACAAGTCATCAATCCTTGGCAAAGGATACTTGTTCTTGATGGTAAGGTTGTTGAGCACCCTGTAATCAATACACAGATGTATCGTACCATCCTTCTTGGGGACGAAAAGAACTGGTGCGCCCCAAGGTGAAGAGCTAGATCGAATAAAGCCCTTGTCCTCCAGCTCGTCGACCTGCTTCTTCAGCTCCGCTAACTCGCTATTGTTGATTCTATAGACATGCTGTAAGATAGGCTCAGCGCCACACTAGGTCTATAGAAAACTCAACATCGATCTGGCGGCATCCCGGGCAGCTCCTCGGGAAAGACATCCAAGAACTCAGCAATGAGTGGATGTAGCAACACCGGTCCCGCCAACAACGCTCCGCAGAATCCATCTCCCTGCTCTACTGCACCCCTGGTGAACTTACTCCAGCTCTTCCGGCGGCCTAAACAGAATGCTGTCCCCCTGCAGTCGATGCTAGCGTGGTGCATGCTCAACCAATCCATACCGAGTACCACATCGTAACTCGGAAGTGGCATTACGAGCAAACACCACTCAGCTCTCGGCTCTCAAAGAAACTCTCCGCCCCTTGCAAACATTATTAACTAGGATGATGCCATTCCCAGTCATAATCTTGCAAGTCCTACCAAGATACTCAGCAATGATATTGTGCCTAAGTGCAAAAGAAACTGGCACAAAACTGTGCGTAGCACCCGAATCAAACAATGCTAAGGCAGGAAAAGAATCAAGAAGAACCGAACCTGCAACTACATCTACGACTGGCTCGATCTCCTTGGCCGCAAGAGCAAAGGCTCTACCCTGACCACCTCGCTGCTGGTGGTGCTGAACAAACCGCTGCTGCTGGATCGGAAGTGGACCCCTCTGCTGTACTGCAGGTACTCTCGTCGGTGCCCCCTGAGCTGCTACCGCTCCACGGACTACCCTACGAGGGTTCGCAGGACAATCCCTCAACTGATGTCCAGCCTCCCTGCAGTAGAGGCACATGCCCAGCCTCTTCCGACAGACCTCCCAGATGTGACCGGCTTCTTGCAGTAGCCATAAGGAACCCCATGCTGTGCCTGCCTCGGCTGAGTGTGCTGCACCTGCTGCTGAACCGGTGCTCTGGCCTGCACCTGCGGCTGGTGATGCTGGAAAGAATGATGCTAAAGCTGAGGGCGCTTAGCAGCCCCTGCGCTGCTACTAGCCCCCGAGAAAAGATCACGCTCCCTCTTGGGCTTCAAGCCCCACTCCCGCTCTACCTTGCGGGCCTCTACGTAGATCTGGGTATAGGTCTCATGAAGGAGGGAATGAGGATCTTGATATCCCAAGTGAGCCCCTTCCTGAAATGGCTAGCCCTGATCTTCGGTCTCGAACCATGTACTCTGCATATCGGCTCAGACGGCCGAACTCCGCTGCGTACTCCTCCACAGATAGACTGCCCTGCTGCAGATCCTGGAACTGTCGCACCAGGTCAATCTTGTCCGTAGGGAAAAGAACTTCTCCTTGAAGAGGAGCTTGAACTCTGCCCAAGTACGACCCTCTCCAGCTAGGACTAGATCATTTTTGAACCAAGTGCATGCAATGTCTAGCAACTGCAAACCTACCGCCTCGACCTTCAGGTCGTCTGCCAGGCGGGAGGCCCTCATCTGCCGCTCGATATCCTCGAGCCAATCATCTGCATAGACCACACCCTCGGTCCCGCTAAAGTCACGGGGCCCGAGCTTCTTGAAGTCCTGGATATCTCCGTACCTCGATCGCGTCCCCGGATGAGGAGCCCTCTGCTCCACGGCTGCAAGGGCCAACTGATGGGCATCCTCTATGCCCTGACGCATCGCGTCTGTCTGCCTCTGCTGAGCCTCGCCTGGGCTCTCTGAGTCTCCAGCATCTGCTGGAGGAAGGTAAGCATCTGCCCATATCTGTAGGCAGAGGAGGTGGAGGTGGAAGTATGTCTGCAACTGGCGGAGGAATCCGCTGCGCAGGAGGAGGATGAGCGCCCCCGACAGCTCCCGGCACTACGAAAAGACCACCCGCAACCCCAGGGATGTCATCGAGGTAGCTAGAGGAGTACCCCCGAGAGCCCCAATAGAAGTCCCATCTGCAGGGGAAGTGACTGGAGCCTGCCCGCCAGAGGTGGCAGACCTCTCCGTCTCTTCGTGCTCCTCACCAGGAGAGTGAGTCATAACTATCCTGGAGACAAATTGAAAAAAAGATATCAATATGGCACATGAAGGCAATATCAAAGGAGGACAGCTAGAATGCAGTAAATCAATATCAAAGACGGTAAGCAAGATAAGCAAAGAAAGATCCTACTGTGATTGAGTACTCTTAGCCTACTACCTTCTATGTGTAACACAGGCTCGTAGTCAACACTCTAAGACGAGTGCCGCCACGACATCGCACTAATTACGACTACAGGACCTGCGTGGGCCACCACTAAAATGTGTCACGATCCGCACCCGCTATAAGGGCACGTGCACGTGACAACGCCCAGCCCTCACCGTAAAAACGGCGTAGAACGCTGTAGGTTTTTCTACTCTAAACAGTTTATTATATATATCAAAACCTGTCGAGAATATGGTCAACTCTGAACGGAGGACAAGCAATGAATATATATGTACTCAATCACAACTCTAAGATAACAAAGTAAAGACTGAAAGATAAAGACAACAAGACGATAATAAAATAATAACCTGTCAAGTCCAACACAAGAATATATACAAGTCCAAGTCTCTAATACAATCCATAATAATAACAGTCTCAAAAGTAGCTGGAGACAAAGTCCAGTATAGAAGACCTACTCTAACTAAGCAAGTGGTAAGGTCTCGTCAGGCGGAGCTAAGCCCTGCTGGACCAAAGTCTCCAAGTCTACGCCCACTACGTCATCCGGACCGTAGTAGGTACAATAATCTCCCTCGTCAGCATCTGTAATATTTGTCAACATATCCTGTCAGGATGGAACGAGTACAATCTACTAACAACAGTTCACAAGATATGACAAAAGCTATAAAACTGTAAATAGAGAGTATATACAAGAAAATCATAGAATATACATGTGAGTATCATGGCAAGGTAAGCTGTAAAACTAGAGGTAGAACAAGGCAAGTAAACCGATCATGGCATGTACAAGAATCAAGAATCATATCTCTAGGTGTGTGAGTACTAGCTACAATATGTGGCCGGCTTGGGTCTGCACAAGGTCTACTGATCAGTCAATCCTACGTGGAGTGTAGGATTGGTAGCATTCAAGGTCTACAAGAATAAACAAGGTGGATAATGACCACACATCTACACTAGTACTCCCCGTCTCCGACTGGTAGAGTGGATCCAAGCAAGACACGTTATGACACGGGATTCTACGAGAAGGGAGCAAGTCTCCTCGAGAATCGGTGTCCATATACTACACAAGAACTACAAGGGAGCTTGCACAAGATATACCAAGATAACGAGGAATAACATCTCATGTCGGGATCCATGAATACCAATCCGTGTGACCAATATGTCGAGAACAAGCATATCTACACTAATTACATGGATTATAACAATCATCATAAATTAAAAAAGTGTCAGAGAATTTACTCGCCTGTAATATGGTATGATATGTCAACTGGAGCAAATGCAGCGTCTCGAGGACCTATATAGAACAAGACATATCAATACTATGTTTAGGAAGTAAAGTCAAATCAATTTAAACCCTATTTAAGTCATTCTAGGTCAAGACACATCAAACTAGACTGTACGAGGTCAACTAAGTCATATTAGGTCTAGCTAGGTCATACTGGGTCAATGCAAGTCAAACGGAATTAATCTAGGTCGATTTGAGTCAACGGTTGACTTACAGTTGACTTTTGGTCAACTGGTCAACTCTGGTCAACTCTGGTCAACTCTGGTCAACCCTAGGTCAATCCTAGGTCAATGGTGTCTAATAGTTGACTTTTGGTCAACTTCCCAAGTTTAACGAAATTTGGGACTAAATTGGGTAAAGTGTTGACCCATAGTTGACTTTTGGTCTAAAAAGTCAACCGTGGTCAACCGAGGTCAAGACTAGGTCTAGACGACTATTTCTAACTATTACCAATCTCTACAACCCATATCCAAGTCCATCTTGGACTTCGAAACTCATATCTTGGCCGTAGGCCAATTCCCTATTTTACCTTTTCTAAGGTAAATTCCTAACTGTAGGTCCTAAAAAATCAAGTGGCACACATCAACAAAGTCAGAAAATTAAGAAATACAACTTTCAGATGACTTGTGCAGACAACAGATTGTGCATCCTTCAGATTACGTAAGATCGATTGCGCACACTCTCAACTGCAAGCTGACGTGGCAAAAGTCATCATTATCTGACACAATCTAATCTTCTGACAACTGACAGCAGAGATCGAGGCGACCGTTCATTTAATCATGCAGCACGGCTCGAGGACAGCTGGCAGCGCAATCTAGGTTGGCGCAATCTGAGTTGGCGCAATCCATTTCCTGCGCAAATCAAGTTGGCACAATCCAAAGTCTGCGCAGTTTAATGTGCGCATTCCACCAGTACAAATGATAAAGTACACGTGGCATTCATGCCATCAATTGCTCATTTTGTGGCAACTGCCTATGCATGATCATGCGTATTTCAATCAAATGATGCCATGTATCCAAGACAGTTAACCTATGATCCAGCAACTGCCTGCGCAGTCCATTGCTGCGCAAACCATTTGCTGCGCAATCCATCATACGCAGTCCAGAATAATTAAAAGTTAGTTATTTCTCAGAACTCTATAAAGAGTTTCAAGTCTCCATTCAAGGGGATCAAAATCAATAATCAGATATCAGAGAGTTCAGGAGTTCTTGCCCAAGTGCTGCTGCATTCTTCCGAGGCTTTTTGCCTTCGACTTCAGAGGCTTTTGCCTTCAATTCCAGAGTTGTTTTCAACTTCAGAGGCTTCGTCTTCAGAGTTCACATCGTCCAAGGGATAAAGCAATCGTCATCTAGATTGGATTCCTAAAGTTGTACCATTCCCAGAATTCAAATTGTAATCTTTTACAAAGTTTGTATCAATAAAGTTCTTCAACTTTTGTTTTTGCAAACAAAATGGCGACTCTGCTGGGGACGACTTTCTCCTCCGATGAGGAAGTGATAACTCAATGTGACGTGGCGTCTATCGAAAAGACGCAGAAGACACTGGTTGTGAAGATCAACCAGACAGCCTACGAGTCTATGATCAACTCCAAGACTTCTCCTCGCACTGCAACCACTGCTGCCACAAGCAAAGTGCGCACAGTATGGGTCTCCAAGACTGCTGCACAGTCTGCCAACAAGACTGCTGCACAGTCTGCCAAGAAGCCTGATGCACAATCTGTTGCACAATCTAGAGTTTTTGTCACCAAGCCCAGTGTACAATCTGTCTCTGCCACTGCTGCGCAATCTGCCATTGCCAGTGCACAAAAGACTTCATATGCTGCCATGGCTAAGTATAAAACTCCTATGCCTCTAGCGCAATTGGCTGCCAAACTTCCTGCACAAACTAACATTCCACCAACCAGAGTGCAATCTAAGCATTCTGTGGCAAGAACTCCTGATGCCCAAACTACAGTCTCTGTGGCCAGAACCAATGTGCCACCCTCTCATGCATTCTCTCATGCGCAAAGCATCCCTGCGCAATCCAAGAGTGACAGCCTTTTGGCTAAACTCTCTTCTTCTTACAACAAAGGAAGAGATTCTGCTCCTCTTCCCAAACACACTATTGCTCCTGCGCAATCTACTGGGGGTAGTCCTTTGGCTATTCCTCTTTCTCTTCAAAACCAAGGGAAAGGCCCGTTGGTCTTTTCTCAAACTTCCTTGTCCCATGACTTGGAAGACAACAAAAGGAAACGCTCTTTAGCTAACCCTTCGTCACAAAATAAAGGAAAAGGTCCTTTGGTCTTTTCTCAATCTTCTTCAGTTTTTACCAAAGAAGATCAATCTGAACGTGCCTCGGCACCAATCAATACTAGAACTCTTTCAAACAAGGATTCTTCTTTCCTTTATGACAAGAAGACTTGTACTGATCAAAGAGGTACTCTGCCTACCCCGGTAGCAGAATTCCAGGATCTTTCGACTCTCAAAATTTCTCGTTCTAGACAGGGAAAAATGTTAGTGTCACAGACAGAAACCCCTGGGAGTGAATTTGCTGATCTTAGAACTTATCTTAATAGACCCACTTCGGTGAAACGCAAACAGCCAATGTCGAAGATTAACATCATCAAAAACAAATCTCCAATGTCAAAAATCCCGACACTTATGCCAATGAAGTGAGCACTTCCTGTATACTCAAGGGACTAAACATTTGAAGAATCAGAATCATGTTCTGAATGTTATCAAAGAACAGATCCCTCAGAGTTTTCCTTATCCTGTTGTTGTTCCCGATCTTCGAGAACATCTTAGACAAAAACGGGATACTATCTCAACACCTCCAGTTCAACCATCTGGTCATCATTGTAATCACAAAGTCATCATCCAATGTTGTTGTCAAACAACAAAACGATCTGTCTTCGATCGTTTGACTTTTGGTAAATTTGAACCTATGTCAGAGGAAGACGAAGTCTTGTATACTTCTGTTAACATGACTTCCCGAGACACTGGGGGTAAAAGATGCTCTAAATACGGTAGACTCCGTAAACCAAGTCAGCGGTATTTAGAATTACTCCAAGAATCTTCTGAAGGAGTGTTTCGATATACCCGTTCTCGAAGCCGAGATACAATCGGTCAAAGGAATCTTCCTCAAGATCCTTCAGGTTATCTTCCTGTTTCTCATTCAGGAGATGACTCTTTCTCTGACTATGATGCATATAGCGAAAGCTCTGAACAGACGGTGTCTTCTACTGTACCAAGAGAAGTGACAGCTTATGTTATCACTGATGATCCAGATGCTTCAACCTCTACAAATCAAGAACAGCGAATCGCTGCACTTAAAGACAAGTTAAAAACCATGGCTGAAATGGTTGCTAATATGTATTCTATCATTGTGGCACAACATGCTACACCACCTACCGTACTACCTACAAATCCTGAAATCATAGCATCCTCGGTGCCTGTCAATGCTGGATTGGGGGTAGCACCTACTCAAATACCTCCTGTACAAGTTCAAACTACACCAAGTCAATCAGGAGCTGGGGGTAGTGCTTACAATGCTGTTCCTCCTCCTACTACTCTAACTCAACCTGCTCCTTCTTCGTCATCAGAAGATGCCAATGAAGCTGTCAAACTCTTGCGAACCCAGTTCGAAGCCTTTAAAGAGAAAGACAACTTGCAAAGATTGGGAATCAAGCAGCCCTATCCAGTTGAATGGAAGGAAGTCCCGTTCCCGCCGAAGTATAAAATCCCAATAATCTCTTTGTTCGATGGCAGTACTTCCCCTAGTCAATTCATCAATCATTTTGAGGTGATGACCGTTCAACTTCAGCCAAATTACGCTCTTCTTACCAGAGTGTTCGTCGGTTGTTTAGCCGGCGTAGCATATGACTGGTACAGAAGTTTGCCCGATGGTTGTATCACTTCCTTCTCAGGTCTTAAACAAATTTTCTTGGAACGGTTCTATGAAGGATTCAATGACATGACTATGTCAGCTCTCAACAAAATCAAACAGAAACACAATAAAACTGCTGAGAGTTTCATCGAACGTTTCCACCGTAAAGCCTTAAAAATGCCTTCCGGGACTCCGGCTGCTGTCACTATTGATACTTGTAAGGCAAACCTTTTGCCTATTATCAGTATAGACGGGGTCTACCCAATTTCAAGACTGGCCTTCATTCATTGTCAACGCCAAAGCTGCAGAAGTAAGTACCGAGAAGTTCAAACAATTGGGGGTACAAATATCTAACCCTGATCGGGATGAACATCAGACATCAGGTGGTGGCAACCGCCAGAATAACCGCAAAGCAAAAGAGACTTTGAACATCAATCTGAACAAGAATAAAGAGTCTCTAGCTGTCAATGTGGCTCCGCCTACTTCCACTACTACTCCTTTGCACCTCCACCGAGGGAACCTCGTCCAAAAGTGGAATATTCTTTCGATGAGAATGACACTGCGAGCATTTTTGAATGTTTACTCAAAAGCAACAAGATTCAGCTCCCAGATCCAAAGAAACCTGATGAAGTCGGTAAGACAGATCATCCTAAATATTGTGTTTATACAGGTTTATTGGACATCCTACTCGAGCATGTTACGTGCTCAAGGGCAAAATTCAAGAGCTTGTCAATGCTGGTGTAGTCACTCTGCAGCAAGATGAGAAGACTGTTACTGCAAATATGGTTTCGGTCCAATTCGGTGACTTTCCTCCGCAGATGGTACAGCATGGTGTCATTCCAATTCCTAAAGCTACTCTTGAGATTGAGAATCTTCCGCTTCCACCAAATGAAGGCCTTGTCCCTTTGTCTCTTGACAACGACGAAGTTATCTGGGTCCATCCAGATCTTGTTTCTGAATTCCAAGTCTCTTCTCCATCAAAAAAGAAAGACCGCTCCAAAAGCAAGGTAAAGACCTGCAACATGGTGTCTTTTGAACCCATCCTTGATGAAGAAATTCTGCTAGGCACCAGATCAGGAAAAGCCTATTTGAAAGATCATTCGAAGGTCAAGAGAATCCTGCTTCTTCTTCTGAACCTGCTCCAGCACAACCTGCTTCCACGGAAGAGATCCCTTCTACATCTTCACCAGTTGTAGTGCCTATTCTTTCCAAGCCGGTGGTTGCTGACAAAGGCAAACAACAAGTCCGCTTTGACAAGCCCCTGAAGAAATCATCTCCTACAGGACTTGAAAAGCCGTACAATTTTGATATATTGGCTCAACTAGCCAATACACCGGCTAGATTATCAATCTTCGAGCTCTTGCGTCTTTCTAAAGAGACTCGAGAAACTCTAAGTGAAGCCCTGATGCAGGCTGAAACTTGCCTAACTCTCCTCAAGAAACCGGAAGCAGAGCCAGTTTCTTGCCACCATTGTCACAGTGTCCTGGAGTTGATTCCAAATATCACTTTTACTCAGGATGATATGCTGCTGGAGGATAATAGACATGATCGTCCTCTCTATTATACAGGATATGTCGACTCGATGAAAGTTGATCGTATCCTGATTGATCCAGGATCTGTACTCAGTATCATGCCAAAGACAATGCTCGAGCATTAAAGATACCAGTGCATAGTCTTTCTAGCACAATCACCACCATCTTGGGATTCAACCAAGGAAGGAGTGAACCGTTGGGTAAGATTCGCCTGAAACTCCAAATAGGCAATCTTCGCACAAAGGTGACCTTCTATATTATCGACAATCATGGTTGTTCTTACAACGCTCTCTTGGGAAGACCTTTCCTCCATGAACACAACATTGTTCCATCAACTCTGCATCAATGCTTCAAATATGTTGATGACAAAGGACAAGTCCAAAAAAGAAGTTGCAGACCTTTATCCTTTCAAGGGTGTCGAAGCATACTGCAATGACGCTCGTATGTACAAGGAGGAATTTATGAAGGTGGTATTGGCAATGGATACTGAAGAAGATCAAGAAACAGTGCCCAATGACACTCTCATTATACCTGTTAAAGGGCGTGTTTCCCACCCTCAGTCTTCTAAACCACTGGCTATTCACTTGCCAGGTCAGCGGCAGTCTACTGATGACGATCAGGATAAAAGGGAGCTCACCTCTTCTGAGCCACTTGTTATCGATTTACGACGTAACAAGGACAAAAAGCAGCTCACTCTCTGAGCCTCTTGTTGTCGATTTAACTCACAACAAGGAAAAAAGGGAGCTCACCTCTTCTGAGCCACTTGTTATTGACCTTCGTCATAACAAGTCTTTTCCACGTTCTTCTTCTCCCCTCTTGTAATTAATCTGACCAAGCCTGCTAAGGCTAAAGGTCCTGCTGTAAATACTGATGTACATATCAATGAAAAGCATTTACTTTCCAGTATACTGATGTTATTTATCATACTAAACTATTTGGATATATTAGATAGCTTCAAATTATTTACAATGGGAGTGGTGCAATCTCTTCAAACAGAAGTTTCATGTGAACATCCAAAAGATTCATATCGTATTGTTCCCGCTCGTAAAAAGGGTGAACGTCCAATACTTTTAGTAAAAGACCGAAACAAAAATTTAGCTACACGGATGATAGCAAAATTAACGACACGGGACATCCTCAATTCCGTCGTTACAGTCAACAATCAAAAGACATCGTCCGAAAGATGGGTTACGACTTTAAAAGCGGCCTTAATTATGGTAAAGGCAGAAGGACTCCCATGTACAGCTGTTCCACAAGGAAAGTCAGAAATGTATTATAGTAGGGCCAAAAGAGGTCTCGGATATGCTTCTCCTTCGATGTTATCTCCAGCAGTTTCTGACTCTGATAGTGAGAAACGTTCTAACTCTTCTGATTCCAGATCATAGGATTCTGCTACCAGCGTGGTGAAGTCCATCGTGTAATCGTATCTTCTAATATGGTCTCCGCTGAACTTCCGGAAGGATATGATGAGGACATTGAAGAAAGTTCTGAAACAGATCCTTGGGCTCAACAGATGGATAATCAGTGGGTACTCCAATTTGAACAAAGAGAACCTCCTACTGAAGATCAACTAATTCAAGTTGATGTAGGAGAAAGCGAGTCGCCTCGTCCAATCTTTCGAGTCGCCTCGTCCAATCTTTATTAGTAAGAATCTTCCGGAAGCAGATAAGCAAGAGTTGATTCTTCTCATTAAAGAATACATTGATGTCTTTGCTTGGAGTTACGAAGATATGCCAGGTTTAGATCCTAAAATTGCTACTCATAAATTGAACATTCTGCCTAATGCTAAACCAGTCAAACAGCAGCAACGGCGATTCAAGCCTGAAATGATAGACCGATCGATGATGAAGTCAAGAAGCTCATCGCTTGTGGCTTTATTCGAGAAGAACAACATCCTGATTGGGTAGCCAACGTTGTTCCAGTCCTGAAGAAAACTGGCAAAGTTCGAGTCTGCATCGATTTTCGAGATCTTAATGAAGCATGTCCGAAAGATGAATTTCCTCTCCCTATCACGGATGTCATGATTGACAATACTTATTGGTTCGAGCGAATATCCTTTATGGATGGGTTCTCTGGATACAATCAGATCAAGATGAATCCTGAAGATGAAAAACATACATCTTTTCGTACTCCCGGGGAGTCTATTGCTACACCATGATGCCATTTGGTCTCAAGAACGCTGGTGCAACTTATCAGCGGGCCATGAGTACCATTTTTAGAGAACATCTTCGTAAACCGTCGAATGCTACGTCGATGATATTGCTGTCAAAGTCGTCTAAAAGAAGATCATATCCAAGATTTGAGAACAATCTTTAATCTCATGCGTCAACATCAGCTCAAGATAAATTCCACCAAGTCATTCTTGGGTGTCTCTAGTGTAAATTCTCGGCTTCGTTATTACCTCTAAGGGTATACACGTGGATCCCGAGAAGATCAAAGCCATTCAAGAGATGCGTCCTCCACGCAACCTAAAAGAGCTACGAGGATTTCAAGGCCGACTTGCGTACATCAGGCGATTCATTCGAACTTGTCTGGACGCTGCAGACCATTCACTCAGCTAATGAAGAAGGGTGTATCTTTTATTTGGACTGAAGAATGTCAACAAGCATTCGACGACATTAAACGATATCTCATGAACCCACCAGTTTTGGTGCCCCCATCTCGGGCATTCCATTCTTAATGTATGTTCGTGCTATGGATCATTCGTTGGGTGCTTTACTCGCCCAAAAGAACAAAGAAGGTCATGAACAGGCCATCTACTACCTCAGTCGTACTATGATTGGTGCTGAACACCGTTATAGTCCGGTTGAAAAAGAATGTCTAGCCCTTATATTTGCCGTTCAAAAGACGAGGCATTACATCATTGGTCAAACCATTCATGTCATATCCCGAGTCAATCCTCTTCGGGTATTGATGAAGAAGCCTAGCACACTCAACTCTCGGCTTGCTACCTGGGCCATCCTTCTAGCCCAATATGACATGGTGTATGTTCCTCAAAAGTCTGTTAAAGGTCAAGCACTGGCAGATTTCTTGGCAGCTCATCATATACCAGAAATATCTAAACTCTACGACGAAATTCCAGACGAGACGTTGGAAGTCAACTTGATCTCTGAAGAATTTCCAACCTGTGCGTCTATCTTTGATGGAGCATCCAGAATCGGACCCAATGGTGCTATTGTAGCAGGAGTTGGAGTTGTTCTCGTTTCTCCAGACGGATCAACTATCCAAAGAGCTTATTCTCTAGATGAATCATGTTCCAATAATATAGCAGAATACAATGCTCTACTTATTGGTCTTCAATTAGCCAAGCAATTGAACATTGAATATCTGGAAGTTTACGGCGACTCTAAACTAGTTGTCAACCAGGTTAGAGGAACTTATGAAGTCCGTCATCAAGATATGGTGCCTTATTTTGAAGCGACAATCAACATGGCTATATTATTCAAAGCTTTCTTTATGAATATGTACGCCGAGCTTGTAATACTGAAGCAGATGCTTTAGCCAATCTTGCAGCAGTCTTAGCTGTCCCCATCCGAAGACAACAAGTGGTGGTTATTTCTAATCGAGAATTATTTTGTTTGAAACAATCGTAACATTGAATTCAGTAATTTTGCTGAAATTAATGTTATCAATGAAGTTGGAGAACTCCTTTCATCGACTTCATGGTTCATAACATACTCCCCGAAGATCCTAAGGAGGCTACAAGTATTCGACGACGATCTCTAATCTCTACGATTCACTACAACCAAACCACTAAGACTCTCTATCGGCGGACTTACGACGGTCTTCTTCTACGCTGTCTAGCTGGTGATGAAGCAAAACAGGTATTACGTGAAGCTCACGATGGTGTCTGTGGAGCACATCAGCTCGGTCCTAAACTACAGAATCGCATCCGAAGAATGGATTACTACTGGCCCTCTATGGTATCAGATGCCATCGAATAGCAAAAATGTCGAGCCTGTCAAATCCATGCAGACTTCATTCATCAACCTTCGGAATTTCTATCCGACAGCCGCTTCTTGGCCGTTCGAAGCTTGGGGCATGGATGTCATAGGTCCTATTAATCCTCCTTTCTTCTAGAGGACATCGGTTCATTTTAGTAATAACAGACTATTTCTCTAAGTGGGCTGAAGCTATACCCTTGGCTGAAGTCAAGACCAGTAGCGTTATCAATTTCGTCAAACACCATGTCATTTATCGATTTAGTGTCCCTCGACGAATCATTCATGATAATGGACCACAATTCATCAGCCAGAAATTCACCAGATTCTGTGATGATCATCGGATTGACAACGTTGTTTCAACTGCCTACAATCTTGCTGCTAATGGTTTAGCTGAAGCATTCAACAAAACTATTATCAAACTCCTCAAGAAGTTTGTATCAACTAACAAACGGAATTGGAGTAAAAAGCTTGGCGAATGTCTATGGGCTTACCGAACTACGGTCCGCAATCCTACGGGTTTTACACCTTTCTCTCTGGTATATGGCTGTGAAGCTGTTCTTCCTCTGGAACTTCAAAATCCTTCTTTAAGGATTGCCATTGCTAACGAGCTCACTACAGAGAATAATGACCTTCTTCGACTTCAAGAATTGGAGGCACTCGACGAAAAGCGATTAATGGCTCAGCACATATTGAGTTATATCAAGCTCGTATTTCTAAGAATTTTAACCGAAAAGTTAAGGTCAGAGCCTTTCAGCAAGGAGAACTTGTTTTAACAGTCAGACGTCCTATGACTATGACTCATATGAGCAAAGGCAAGTTCGACACAAATGGGAAGGTCCATACATTGTGAGCAAAGTATTCTCAAATGGAGCTTATCAACTCTCAGAACTGGATGGACGAATTGCAATGATGCCTATCAATGGCAAATTACTTAAAAAGTATTATGTGTAATGTAAATGCTTAAATCATCAGACAAGTTCATGTTCATAAATAAAATTTTATTTCATCATGATAATAGTACATGTATTAAGGAAGATCACTATCATCCTTCTCTACATTTGGACGCGGACCACTACCGTCCTTTTCAAAATACGGTCATCAAAAGAGCCGAGAACCTCTTTGCTGGAACCCATGAGGAACTTGCAGGCAGCCATCCTCATGGCTTCTTCTCTTTGGTCCTTCCTGGTTCAAAAAAAAAAAATCCAGGATGTCTTTCGGTGGCTTGGGTGCAGACGAACCTTCGCCTGCTTCTGCTTCCTTTGGCTGAACTGGATCGACAGGACGTTCTTTAACGTCTTCTTCAACCTTCGGATCGAGCTCAGTCTTCTTGAGTGCATCTTCAGACGACATTTTTATGTTGAAAAGTGAAAGTGCTCGTTCTTGCAAAATTTTTGCTTTATTATATGCAGAGATTTCTCAAACAACGAAATGACACATTCATTCGCGGTTCATCCATTTATTTAATTCCCTGACGGTTCGTCCGTTCATCATATTCATTCGACGGTTCATCCTTCATTTAATTCACTGACGGTTCGTCCGTTCATCAGATTCATCCGACGGTTCATCCGTTCATTTAATTCCTTTGACGGTTCGTCCGTTCATCACATTCATCCGGCGGTTCATCCGTTCATTTAATTTTCTTGACGGTTCGTCCGTCATCACATTCATCCGACGGTTCGCGCCTTCATCCATCATCACCTGACGGTTCGTCCGTTCATTAGATTCATCCGACGGTTCGTCCGTTCATCCATCATCATTTGACGGTTCGTCCGTTCATCACATTCATCCGACGGTTCACCCGTTCATTCATTATCATTTGTTCACCACCACTTGACGGTTTATCCGTTCGTTCCATCATTTGACAGTTTTTCCGTTCATATCACATCCATATCAATAACTTGTCGTTTCGATTAAGTTGTCAATTGAAATAATAATGTTCAGTATATTCTGCCATGTTCATATTATCTCTGAGCAGATATAATGAATATAATTATTTTCTATAAAGTTATCAAGAAATATATCATGTCTTGTACCTCTGAATATATTTTCTATCTCTATTATTTATATCTGAACAAGATATGCAACAAATAATGGAGTCACAGCAAAATGTCTTTTATTGATTGAAATATAAACACACATACTTCAAAAGACAAAAGATACAAAAAGTTCTATTAAGAGGGAGGAATGATCAAGTTGTCAATCTGCTGCTTCAGAGTCTGCAGCTCTTCTTCATGAGTGGATGTCACCTTCCTTCTAGCCTCTTCCATCCCAGTTTCTTCATTAAAAACGGGCATGTTTACAGTTCGGCGGGTAATCTTTGCACCATGAGTTACATCGTATTCAGCCTTCTCCTGAATCAAGGCATTGAATTGATCAATCAAAAGTTGATGATTAGCAGTTTCCTCTTCTAATTCTTGCTGGAGACGAATAATTTCTGCTCTCAGTTCAGCAGTTCTCTGTCCTTTTCTTTCAGCCATCAAAGTTACTGACTCTAGCTTTGAATTGTATTCAGCAGACTTTGTGGAATAAGTCTCCAAAAGATTTTGAAGATTCATCCTTTCTATATCAGCTGCTTGGGCCATTCTTTCGAACTCAGCCTGCACTAGGGATTCTATTTCCTTCTGTTTTAGCTCCTTATATTTCTTTATGGAGACTTCTAACTCATCCAGTATATGCTCAAGGAGAATAGCTTGAGCTTCGTCACCTTGTTCCCTTACAGCCCTCACTAAAAGAGAAGTTGGATTTCTAACCATAAAGAAATCAGCTCCCTCTTTGTCCATCATTTTGTTGACTAGGGGTCTCAACGATTCAAAGAAACATCTGGTGAATGATTGAACAACTTGTTGATTAATTGCCAGAGTCCCAGGAGTCGCAGCTATTCCCGTTGAAGATGAGGCAGCAGGATGCTCGATCCTTTGTGTCTGGATGGCAGGCTCTTTAAACAAAGGAGCCAGAGTGGAGCTATTTGCCCCTCATGTTTGTTCCTCTGCAAAAGTAAAATTGTTATTTTGTTAGTCGTTTGCCAAAATAACCAAAAAGATCAAATGAAGGCAGTCTTACCTTGGTTCGATCCAGCAATGAGCTTATCTCCTGCAGGAGTGGACTCTGGCAGAGCAGAAGTAACTTTAGCTATAACAGCTTGGCTACTACCAGCTTCAGAACCACAAGACAAATGATGACTACTACTCACAACCACCGTCGTTATGGGCACTATGTCCGTACACGTCGGAGGTGTCGGAGGAGTTTCATGATCTACAGGAAATACAAATAAAGATGTTAGCCATCAATTCATTCAAAAAGAGATTGCTAATTTTATTTTATACCTTGGGGATCATTAGCAGGAGTTTCTTTCAGGGTCTCCTCATTTATTGCTTTTTCTGGAACCTCAACATCCTTTTCAGGATTTAAGGTCTCAGCAGTATTCTCTGGGATTTCAACATCCTCATCATTTACATCATTGACAGCAGCAGAAGATGCGTGTACTTCATCATCTTCAAGATCTTGCATGTAGTCATCAACATTTTCAGATGAAGAGCTCTTCTCATCCTCTTCTTCTTCTGGTACCTTCTCGCTGGTAGTTGTGGCTTGGTCACCATAGTCATCCAGAGGACTGTAGAGACAATCTTCTAAAGCTGCAATTACTTCGCGATCTTCTTCTACACGAAGGGTTCTCGGAGTAGGCAGAAGTTCAACAAGCTGTAATTGCTCTTCCCTAGCTTCCTCCACAGTGCTTCCTTTAGGCTCTTCGGCCCCAGTTTCCGGAGCAAGATCTGTCCTTTGCTCAACCTCCTCTCTATGTTCAGGACTAGGAGTTTTATTCCTAGGCTCTGAAACAGGAGTAGGAGAGGGCAAAATTAGTCCAGCTGCAGCATCCATCACCATTGAAGATAAGGCCCGATTCCTTCTTTGGGCCATCTTCTTTCTTTTTAATGGCCTCTCAGGGCTCTCTAAATTGATAGTTTCAACTTGTTTCTGAATGGAGGTTGGTGTTGAAGCCTCTTCTTGCTGAGCTGATTCGGCCAGTTGCCGAGATTGAGATCGGGTAGTGATCTTTTCAGAAGAGTGATCCAGGATCAACTTCTTCTTGGCTGCTGGAGCAGGAGGATCTTCTCTTCTTTTCCTTTTTGCAGGAGATCTACCCACTTTCAGAGAGATACGCATTGCTGCGTTTACTTCTTAAGAGAATATAATATCCCTCGAAACTTCTAAAGGTGCATCTGCTGGCTCGTGCACCTCATCATTTATAGGGATCGACAGAGCAATTTTTCCTCTCTTCAATCTCGTCGAAGAAGCGAAACTATCTGCGAGGTTAAAATTCTCAGCAAAAGTATTCGCGGATGTATAAAATACTGAATAAGTAAATAACATCCGGGGACCATGAGTGCTATTTGTTGGCATCGAGAATGTAGCCTTCGTATCACGGGCATTATAGTAAGCCCGGGCTCGGGCCCCGTCTATCAAATAACCCTTGTCTTGGAGGCAGGTGATTGTATTCCCCACATGGAATTAATCATATCCAAACTGCCGAGCAAATCGGCTGGGGAGATATGGTTCTAAGTAACATTCCTCTTCGAACCGGTATACCAGATGAGATGGTCGAATTGTCTTCAACCATTCAAAAGCTGTACGGGTTAGAGGCTGCATCTTTGAGTCCACC
Source organism: Iris pallida (assembly GCA_029216955.1). NCBI lineage: Eukaryota > Viridiplantae > Streptophyta > Magnoliopsida > Asparagales > Iridaceae > Iris > Iris pallida. The sequence goes on along the minus strand of JANAVB010033012.1, from coordinate 7,749,365 downwards.
ATGTTTGTTGGCATCTGATCATGTCCAGCAGGGAGAGGAGCACAACAAAAGTTCCATCCTCTATTCAGATTTAGAACCTATCTACACTCGCTCAAAGAAGTGTACTTCCATTTGCCTTGAGAGTACCTTCGCAGAATGCTGCCATCAATCGGTCCCATGTCGGGGTCCATTAAAGTGGGATAATGGAGAAGCAACCATCCAAATAGATATGTGTATGGCAGTTCTAGGCGAGGGAATTCTTTCTCTCCTTTTGTTTTCAGCATCAAATCGACATAGAGACGAAGACTGGCATTTAATTTACAAGTCATTGCTGATAACAGGTCCATCTTGTAGCCAAAAACTAACTTGACCGCGGCAAAAAGAACGCCGCGGTGAAAGCGATCCACAGCACTGGATCCGGGAACAACAAACCGCCGAAGCCAGTATGTCAGAAACCCTGCCAGTTGGGCTTCTTCTGATATGGGTCTATAACCCATTCTCAAGTAACTCTCCAGAGTGTCCCCTGTCTTAAAAGGGGGGTATTGATAATCATCCTTCATTTGCTTATCAAAATTACCACTCTGATCCATCAGCTTCATAACTTCTGTATTGCTCAAAGGTTTGAAGAAATCAGGATAGCATTTGTCGTTTTCCTTAGTCTTCTTCTCTTCTATGTGGTTGAGGAACAGATATGGTAACCATTTTGAAGAATAACAGGTGTTTGCTGTAGCACTCTTATAAAACAGGGAGCAGATCTTGTAATGGCATAGCAGTTCCTTAAATACTGCTACCATCGCTGCATTTTTCCTTCTAAGTTTGTCCAACTCGTCATTGGTTGGAACAAACTCTTTATATGGAGCGTCTGCCATTGGCAAGTACGAAATATATTTCATCTCGTGGAGTACAAATCCGATTTCTCCACCAGGGGTCATGAAAGTTCCCGTTCTATAATTGTATCTTTCAGCCAAGGCCAAGAATATGTGTGGATTGGGTGCAAAACCATAAACAGTGGCGTGCACTGCTTGGTACAGATTGATCTGTTGAAGTCTGTCTTCAAATGTTGTCAGAATCTAATTTGCAATACAGTTCCATCTCCTGTAATCTGGATTCACCAATCCAGTCAATCTAATATCCTGTTCGGGGTACTTCCCTTCAGCTTTCGCAAATTCGTTTACAAATATTGGTGTTCTGACAGGCATCAACATAGTGGAGTTCTCTGGCGGAATGCAACCAGGTCTCAAGCCTCTCAATAAGACACTGTATCGATCAGAGGAGCTGTAGAACATATCCTTCTTATTTGACCCCTTCTTCACGAAAATTTTCCCTGCACGGGCATCATGAAAAAGAGTGATATTCCAATCCATCTTCCTTGGGTAGCTCGCATGAGCATACCGGGATAAAGGGAGACAGCGGACAATATCTGGTATGAAGAAAGACCTATCTTC